>PVKB01001133.1:245541-250682 GCA_004027205.1 Ctenodactylus gundi | reverse complement strand
ACACTTTTATATAAAAACTAACAAGTTAAATCTAAAATTCATTTGAAAATTCCCAAACCTAAAATATCCAAGCCAACTCAAAAAAAGAATAAAGATGGAATACTAATACAACATAATGCCAAGGTTTACTATAACACTATAGATCAAGACCACGTGGTCTTCACGAAGGATAGCAAGACAGTAACAGAAAAGCAAAGCCCAGAAATAGACCCAAATGTGTATGAAAAACAGGTTTCGAATGAAATGAAAGTGTAATTAATTTGGTATATTAAAAAGATTATCCTTCTAATAAATGATACTAGAATAATTGGATATTCATATGTAAAGTATGGCCTCCAATTCATCCTTTGTACCATATGCAAAAACTACCATAAAATTGATTTTGTACTTAATGTGAAAAATAAAGCTATAAAACTCCTAGCAGAAAAACTGGGAAAATTCTTTGTGACCCTGGATTTAAAAAGATGATTTTTTCAGAAGTGATACTACTAACATGAATGTTACAAAATAATAATGATGGTAAGTAAGATAGCACTGTAAACTAGATTCACTGAGGTTAAAAAAAATCTTCAAAAGACATTTTTAAGAAACTGAAAAGTCAAATAATAACTTGGAAGAAAATACTGGCAAAGCACATACGTGCTTGATTTGTATCTTGGAAATACAAAGATTTTTCAACATGCAATAACAAAACCACAAATATGTCCAATTTTAAAATAGTAAGAGATATGAATAAACATGAAACCAATGGAGACATATAAACACCTACTAGCACACGAGAGTATGTTCAGTATCATTAATGATTAGTAGTGAAATATGCATTAAACCCTATGAAACACTACTATACATTTATTGGGCTGCCTAAAATTAAAAGCTGATAATACTAGTAAAGATGTAGATCTCTAATACATTGCTGATGTGAATGTTCTATGTCATCTTAGTTCAAAAAACAGCTTAGCAGTTTATCAAAGACATGTTCAAATAAAACTACTACTACCACCACCGCATTGCTTACATAAGACAAAAGGCAGCACCTATCAATTCAAAGAATTTAACAAAACTGAAAACAAACGAACCGTCAGCAACTCAAAAGTGTAAACAATCTCTGATATATCCATATCAAAATTACTTCTTAGAAATAAAAAGGAATGAGCTATTAATATATGTAGCAGTATGAATTTCGAAATAATTATGCTGAAAACAGCCAGAAAAAAATAGATCATATACTAGATAATCCATTTACACAAAGTTTGAGAAAATGTTAGCTAATCTATAGTGACAACGGATCAATAGCTGCCTGCAGGCTAGGCGAGAGGGAGAGATAGGTCACAACAGGGCAGGAGGAAACCATTAGTTTGTGGAGATGGCTTAGAAGATATTCACATGGGGTAGTTTCATACACATACACATAGAGATGGTTTCAAAAAGGCACACACATGTGTTTTTTATTTACATGTGTATCTAAATTTATATATATATATATATATATGCCCAAATTTACAAACCTGTACACTTTAAAATATATGCGGTGTGTTAAATATTAATCCTATCTTCATGAAAAATAAACAAAGCTTTACTGCTTTATGATGCTTTTATTCTATTTTTATACTGTTTTTCTGTACCCAGGACTACACAAAATATTCTACAGTTCACACTTGACTTTTAATCCCATGAAATATCCCTATTTTACTAGTGAAAAAAATAAATAAACTTAGGCCCAGAGAATCCATGTAGATCTTAATAAAACTAGAAACCAAGTTCTTTGTTAGAAACACATATGCAAGAAGTAAAGAGAATCAAGCATAAGCCTGCTTCACATAAAAGCCAGTGGTGTTAAACACTATGCTATACCATCACAGTATATTAAAAAGGGATTAAAAGGATAGACACTGTGTTAAGCTCAAAAAGTCCTGGCCAAAGATATCTACACTATCCTCAGAAGCTAAAATGTTACAAAGGATTTTGTATTTATATTAAATTAAGGATCTGGAGATGCAGACACTATCTTGGATTAACTCAGGTTGAACTACAGTGATCACTGAAGTATTTATAAGAGAAAAGGAGAGTTAGAATGAGAAAGGGAGTGGAATAATGGAAGCCAAAGAAAAGGAGACTGACAATAGAAGCAAGTCAGAGAAAGATCTGATGAAGGAATGAGGAGGCAGAGGCCAAGGAATGTAAGCCATCGACAAGCCAGAAATCTCAAGAGAAATCAGTCCTTTTCAAGAACATCACAATTGACTAAAGGTTTGTGTTGTTCCCAAAAATCACCTTGACAACTCAGACCATAATGTGATGGTATTAAGAGGTGGACCTTAGGGAGGTAACTTGGTCATAAAGGTAGATCCTTCACAAATGGGATGTGTGCCTCCTAAGAAAGACCTCAGAAACCTCTAGCTTTCTTTCCCCCATGTAAAGATAAAACGGAAAGTCTTTAACCAAAAGAAGGACTCTCACCAGAATACAAATGCACTGTTGAACACCCTGATCTCACACTTCCAGCCTCTAGAACTACCAAATAAATGTTTGTCATGTAAGCCAGTTGGTCTAGAGTAATTTGCTATACTGTTCCAGATACACTAAGAGAAGCCGCCAATCGATTTTAGACTACTGAACCAAAGACAACTGGTTATTTAAGCCACTAAATTTATGATAATTTACTATACCAACAATGAGACACTAACACAGGCTCTACAATTCATGTCTTTATTCCAAGGAATAAGTGCTCCAAGCAACTGGACCATACTATAATCATTAAAAAAAACAAAACAAAACAAAAAAAAACAGACTCTGGGAATTCAAGAAAGAAAGAAAATATGAGATAGGACACTAAGCATTTACTTCTTTGGGATTCTGGATCTTAATGCAGTCTAAAACCCAGCCTGTGTCAATAGCTTTGGGGTTTCCATTGAAAGCTTTTAAGGAAATTCACACAGTCACAAAGTAAATGATTCCTCAGGCTGTCTTCAAAATAATTTGAGCCTTTAGTGACTGTGGAAGGCACATATAGTGTCAGATCTCACACTGAGTATGTTACAAACTCACACTATGCACAGGTTAGGATCAAATAAACAAGAGACAGTATATATAAAGCAATTCACTGTTCTTTTTGTTTTGTTTTTAATAATCCCAGTGGCCTATATTCCTTGAATAGGAGACATTATTAAAACAAAGAATTGTAAAGTATGTTATATGCATGTATAATACATATCTGCCAAAATGAGACCCATTAATTCTTGCCAATGTGCCCTAAAAATATGTTTTAAAACCCTTAAGACTCAATTTACCAGTTTCATTCTAAGTATACATTCTCTCTATTTAAATTTGGAACCTACATTTCCTTCTTTCACTAATTTATTAAAGGTAAAAATTTCCAAACAATATTCTTGGCAGCACTTCAACAAAAAAAAAGAGGAAAATGTACTCTTTCCAAAGGCACTAAGGTTAAAAATGAGAAATAATTTCAAAAGCAATTCTTATACAGCAGTGGTTCTCAATTTTTTTTAACACCATGGACCAGTTTAGTTGAAGACCGTTCCCCAAAGGATGGCAAGGAGAAAGAGAGTAACTTGCTCTGCAATAGGCTCTTGGAGAATAGTTTTTAAAGCCAAGAGATAAGGGAGCAAAGCTGAACCTCCTATCAATCAGCAGCTGCATTAGAACCTGCTAGGCACATATTGTCTGGATGCAGAGCTTCACTGGCCATTTGGCCGTCTGTCCCAGGGATCCTGCCATACAGTATCATAGTACATGGAAAATAGAAGTGGCTGACGGAGACACTGCAGGCCACCTAAGGAAGCCAAGAACACTAAAGGTTAAGTATTAGAGACAAGAGGCAGAGAAGACCTTTAAGTCCAAAGGATATATGGAATTGTGTAAGTGGTGTGAACTGAAAGTGTTAAAAGGAGGAATAGAAAGAAATAAGGCTAAATGAGTGAGTAAAACAATGCCATAAGGAGCCTGAGTTAATATTCCTCTAACATATACAAAGACGGTCATGTCCTCATGGTTACTTTGAACCCAGGCTGCATGGCTAAAGTCCAATATATTATCCATATTCTACTCTGGGCTGGCAGAGCTGCTTGTAAGAAATGTACTTCGGGGCTGGAGGAACAGTACAGAGGTTAAAGAACTTGTCTAGCAAGGGTAACACCCTGAGTTCAATTCTTCAGCACCACATAAGCTGGGCTTGTTGGCCCAGCACTCAAGAGGCTGAGGAGGATTGCCTTGAGTCGGAGGCTAGCCTAGGCTTCTTAGTGAGATCAGAAGCAGCCTGGACTAGAATGAGACCCTGTCTCAAAACAAAACAAAATAAAAGGAAAGGAAAGAAAAAAAGAAAGAAATGTGTATCAAGTGGGAGAATTCTACAATACTGAAGCTATCATACAAAACCCCATAATACAATCTTTAAAATATAAAAAGTTAGATATTACAGTCTGAAAACTATTCATTCAGTTTTCCCTAACATTATTCCCTTATATGAACACAGTATAATTACTTACATTTAAAAACTTAGCAGGGATGCAATACAATTACCTAATATAGAAAGTATATTTAAATTTTTCCAGCTGTCCCACCAATTTCCTTTTCTCACTACCTAACCCAAAGTTCCAAACTGCATGTAACTGTCATGCCTTCCTAAGTCTCCTCAAATCTGGAACAATTTCTTCATCTTTCCTTGTTTTTAAAGACTGAAATTCCAAAAAGTACCTGTCGTTTCTTTTGTGGAATGTCCTTTCAATTTGAATTTGATGTTTTCTCTTAAGTAGCTGGAGTGCTTGTATTGTCCATAATATCATGGAAGTTCACTTACGTAGTCCTATCACACACTCTGAGCACTTTCTCACATTTTTACAAAACAAGATATCCCATGAACATCTTAGAGACGCCTTTTCCCAGCTCTGATGTCTGCCATTTATCCCCCAAAATCTGATTCCTTTTGGGAAGTAGGTTAGCACATTTTTAATGACTGTAGCTACTATATCCACTTGAAAGATAAAGTTAAGAGACATAGGCATGTAGTCTAAGATGGGCATACCCACCCTAGGGTATTTATTTTTGCTTCTATCATCTCTGTGTATACATGTAAATTCACACTGGTATTTCTCATTCCAACCAAACAGTACAGGATTCATTCTTAC
>PVKB01001133.1:108041-240541 GCA_004027205.1 Ctenodactylus gundi | reverse complement strand
TAAGGAGTAGTTTTTTAAATATTGTATTTGTGCAACAAATGAAATAATTTTGTTAAGCACTTCCCTTAAAAGTTCTATTTATTCAAAATCAACAAATAATTATGAGCATATTTTCTCATAAAAGTAATTGAGGGAACTCTGGTATTCAGAAAAATTCATGATTTTCTCCTTCCCTTTTGCTTTAAAATCATAGCAAATGACAGAATACAAAACTGAGTTACTATGCTCTTCCTTTGAATTTTGAATACTCAGATATTTCTCTAAACCTAGGTCATAGATACCAAATCAAGGGCCAAATCCTAAAGATACTTATTTACCTCATTGCAGAATTTCCCCAGGCTCCATGTTTATCTGTGAGAATGTTGATAATTTTCTGGATTAGTTGAGTTGCTGTCACGTGGTCTCGGTATTTAGCTGCTCTTATCAAGTGATCACACATCTTTTCTTCTTCTCGTTTGTCAGCAGAATACTGGGCACACAGTGACTGAAATAGGAAAATTGAAACACTGATTCAAACTATAAAAAAAGAACTTTTACAACACACCACAAACTAATATTCAGCAAGAATCAAATCAATGTAATTTTTAAAGTTCCTCTATATCCCTCATTAAATTACCTGTCTAAAATTTAGTGGCCTGCTTTCGTGGTACAACATCCTTCAAGAATGTAATTCTCCCAAGTAAATCATAAAATACATTCAGAAACTGGTTAACATTGAAGCAGGGGCTAGCACAATAAGAAACAGCGATTCAAGTAAATGCAAGGGAACTACATCATAAACAGAATGAAATGAGACCGTATTGGACGTGAGACAAAGTGAATAACAAGAATACAGGATAAAATTAGTTTCGAGGGTTAAGAGGGTATATCACTGCAGATTTTGGTTAGGAGTTTAGGTTTTGTTGAAAGGGATATCACTGAAAAGTTTTAAGTAGTGGAGCAGCAGACCAATTTATATTGTAAAACTATCACCATAGTTATCATCTAAAGAAGGGGCTAGAGTGGAACAACTGAAGTGAGGAGATAAATTATGAGGCCACTTCAGACATTCAGATAAGACAGAAAAGTATTTAGGATAGATACTAAACCCAGCTAGTATGCAACTCCTGTAGAAATTGAAGTGTTTAGTCTTCTGAATGCTAATTATGCAAAATGGACCCACAGAAATGGGATCACCCACAAGATCAAATGTGCAGAATCTCTGGTCAATTCCAAAACTACAAAATCAGTATCTGGATTTTAATAAGACCCCCAAGAGGTTTGAATATACATTAAAGTTTGAAAAGCACTGTAATAAACATCAATTTTGAAAGAAAAACCTGAAACTCTTTAACACCAATCAGATACAATACCTCTGCTAGTTTCCAAATGCCTATTTCTTCTCTTTTGGAATTCAGGTACTTGTGGAACTCTATAACACTATAGTGAAAATATTACTTAAAAGAAGAAAATATGAAGATTGATATAAACTTGATCCTTTTCCCGAACTACTAGATACCTGGCTTTAGTTCCCAAGTATAAGTTTACAAACACACATACTCATGCTGTGCACAACTTATGAAAAGTAACCTAAATGGGACATCAGCAGCTACACTACCAATTCAACGGTGCAACAGACACTATGGTCATGTACCTCTTCCACTACATACCAGCGTAGAAAAATTGTTGCCACACACAAAATCAAATATAGCCATAGCAACAAAACAAGTACTGATTGCCTGAAACCCAAAAGAACAATAATCACACCCACACTGACAAACTGGCTCAGTGAGGGCACCCGATATAACTTTTGGAATAAGGGAAAGCACAGTACTGAGAGCTCGTCCCATACTAAAGGAAGACGGCTTGAAGATAAAGCCAAAATCCAATGAGACCAGACTATGATAATTATGGAAAATAAGACTTTATTCCAAATGCAATCATGGATTTCTGGATCGACCAAATACAAAGAACAGCTTGCGTTTAGATCTTCTGTGACTCTTTTTTCAAAATATATTATAAAATATATATAAAAGCTTCAAAAATCTCCTGGTCCTTACAAGCCCACATGAGATGGGGTTTCCAGTCTTTATGCCAAAAGAAACTGAACAAGGTAATAACGTACTCAGACCTGCACAAGAAATCACACAGCTCTTGATCTGAACCGTATATATTATAGGGATTCAAGACTGAGTTTAACAATAAAGGAATCTGAGAAAATATATTATTCTTGGATGGGAATGAAATAAATCTTTTTAAAGGGTATAAAAAATGGATCAGTTTCATGGAGATAAAAAAGCAATACCTGACCAAAAAACACACTAAACATAGAAAAAATAACAAACTGAGGAAATTCTGAAATGCAGATGAGGATAGCAAAAAGTCACCAAAAGTCAGTAAGTGATAGCTGTGCACAGGGACACGCACCTGCAATCCTAGCATTTTGGAAGGCCTTAGTCAAGAGAATTGAAAATTAGAGGTTAGTCCAGGCAACTCAGTGAATGAGCCAGATGCTGTCTCAAAAAAAGGAAAAAGCATGGGTTGGGTCTCTAATTCAGTGAAAAGGCTTTGGATTGAATGATCCGTAATGCATACTCCCCACACATATCCACATAACATTATGTGTTTATGGGAAATAATATAAAGTTGGATAAAGCAAAAATCAGACTACATGTCATCTTACTAATGTTTCCTGCCAGTCCTGAACAACTGTCTTATTTACCTGTTTTGGCATATGTCCTCCTCTGCAAAAGGAGAGAGAGTTATACTAGCTGAAGAATTTGTCAATGAGAAGATTTTGGACAACCTATGAGATACTACTTGAAAGCACTCTAATACAATATCAAACTATTTTGGTACAGGCAAAATATTTTATTTAACCTAAACAGTGAAGTGGAGAAAACAGTCATACTCAGAGCTCCATTACTATACACCACATTAAATGCAAATGCTACATACTTTGTGTGTGTGGATGGACAGATGTGCACAGATCTGGGAATTGAACCCCAGGTCCTTTCCATTAACTACATCTTCAGCCCACTTTATTTATTCATTTTTTTTTTTTCCAAACAGGACACAGTAAGTTGTCCAAGCTGGGCGGGAACTTGCAATCTCCCTGTCTAAGCTTCACAGGCTACTGTGCCTGTGCCACCAGGTCTGGCCATGTTCCATATCATATGTGTCATTAATTATGTGGATTAAACTATAGTAGAGGAGAGTATGATTAAAAATATGATTTGAACAAGTGAAAAAGCAAACAAAACATTAGGAAAAATCTGTAGGGACAATAGTTTTAAGTGAAAGATGGCTAGAAAATCACTCCATGGACACTAAAACATCACTTAATATGTTTTAGAAGGCTCATGCAAGAACTAAGAAACATTCAATAAGTTATTTCATATCTATCCCAACTACATACTGAGAGAAATACCACAGAATGGCACATAACTGTTCAAACTTTCAATATTCCCATCTGTATCCATAATTTTCCTTCTTCTAAGAGAAAATTCAAATTACTGGTGAAATTTATAAAATCATGTGATTCTTTACACATTTGAAAAATGGCATTTCTTTAAGTTTAACAGATCATACACAATTTTATTATTTCTCTTTCATTAAGAATAGAAATACAATTTCATCAATATATATTGTAAACATTTGGTAAGCTCAGATCCGCTTGAAAAGGCCTAATGACAAAGCCGGGCTGAGGCATGCTAAACACGAGGCAGTCAAAGTGCTCTCTAATGGGTCCTCCTTGACAATGTAAGCAGCAACTTTTCTCATCTGACATAAAATCTATAGATATAAATCATATTAAAGGACTACTCCTTCTCAATTATCAATCTGATTATCAATCTCTGTCTCATTGCAGAACATCAGAGTCATATTTGGCACTACAACGCATTCAAAGAAAACTACATAAGAATGTTACTTAAAGATGCAATGAACTCGCATCTGTATTTCCAGGTCTCTTTATATACATGGCTTAGCAGCATAGTTCGTGCTTCCAGTCTTAGCTCTCCTTTCTCCCCAGACCTTATAAATAGAAAAAAACATTTGCTTGTCTGTGTAAAAAGCCTGGAGTATATTTGGGAAGTAGTTTGCAATTTGAGCATGTCTGGAATATAGGGTGCATAGGAAGGCTGAAGAAGGACTGAATGTTATATGGCTAAATTACAAATTCCATGTAATCAAATTTGGTCCAGTTAGTTTTATAAATAAGACTCCAGACACATATGTATTTTTTGAAGTGAAGATGAGTTTGAATGTATAAATATATCAGTGCTTATAAAAATAAATTCTTCGAAAATATGGAGAATGCTGTGTGAGAGGCAATTAGATAAGTTCTGGAGCTGAACTGTGAGAGTTTAGTGGAAGAGTGGTAAAGAGTGGTTTAGGAAGTTATGCTAAAATTGAATGAATGAGACACGAATTGAGGCCTTTGGATTCTAAACTGAATACACAGGTGAAACAATATCTTAAAAATTTTTCAAATGTACAGTGGCAAATTTGGGAGAGATGGAAAGGGGATCTAGTGATGGACAGGAGAAGAAGCCACAGAGAGAGGAGAATTAATATTACTGAGATGAGGTAAGTACCAGTCCCCAATATAGATGCTATTACAGTGTACTACAAACATACTAATAAAAAATAAAAAGTGTATAAATTTTTAAAAAAACATTAGACTGCCAAAAGTACAACGTTTCATATGAAATACATTAACTTTTCTGATAAAATATTTTTAATGCTTGATAAATTCATAAAATATTTTAATACTTGATAAATTCCACAACTTTTTAATGTGTTCTTTATATTTAATTATATTATTAATAGCAAATATTATGTTTTTTCATAAATTTTTATCCTGTCCTAATATAAATTTTAAGAAATTTCAGTTTTTGATTTCAAGAAAACATATAATCATTGAATTAAGCAAGAATAACATATAACAGCTAAGTTCAACATCTAAGTATGAAATATACAGTGTTATATTTTACTTAGTATTTTTTAAATGTGAGTAAATATCTCAAAGTAAAAAAGAAACTGAAAATGATTATAAATTAAACAATTCACCTCCAAATATCTCATAGATCAAACTTAAAAATCACAAGGACAATTAGAAAAAACCTGGAGGATCAGCTAAAAAAGAACTTAAAGGAAATTTTATGGCTTTAAATATATTATGAAATGAAAATGCTAAAATCAGTGATTCAAATGCCTAAAATTAATGACCTGAACTCGCATGAAAGCCAGGTCCAGTGGCACAGAGCTAGCACTTTGGGAGGCGGGGGATCCCAAGTTGGAGTGGGGCCTCGGCAATTAGAGATTTAAATACATGAGAAGATGTCCAGCATCCTCAGCCATTGCAAAAGTGCAAATCAAACATCACTAAGGTACCATTTAGCCCCAGAGAGAATGGCGAATATCAAGAACTTAAACAACAATCAATGCTGGCAAGGCTGTGGGGAAAAGGAAACCCTCTTATAGTGAAGGTACAATTGTAAACTGGTACAACCACTATAAAGGACAGCATAGAAATTCCTCAAAAGGCTGAAAATAAATATTCCCTGAGCCAGAAATACCTCTTCTGGAAAATTTTCAAAAAGAGTTAAAGGCATCATGTAACAGAAATACATGTATACCCATGTTCATAGCAGCACAATAGCTAAAATATGGAAAACACCAAAATACCCATCAACAGACCAATAGATTCATAAATTATGGTATACACACACAAGTGAATACTACACATCTATAAAGACAGATAGTTTTGAGGTTTTTCTAGGTAAATGGATGCAACTTTAGACCATCATGCTCAGTGAGGTGAGTCAGACACAGAGGGTTAAATGTAGAGTGGTTTCTCTAATATGAGAAACCTAAAGTACAGTCATTTCATATAACTAATTGGGAGACAGTATGAGAGGGCAAAAAAGGAAAGGTAAGGGATTGTAATGTTGACATGATATATAGGTGCACAAAATACTCAACTTCAATGTAAACATTATGTATTACATATACATGATAAAATAGAGAAAAATTAAGACAGTTAAAAATCTTGAACAATAAAAATCTGTTAAAAATCCACCTGGCCCAGCTCAGGCTAAAGGGGACAATGACAATGAGAAAATACTCGGCCTTGAAACAGACTTACTCACTCCTACCCTGGAGTTCCTTTTCACCAATCCCTTCGAAGCTGATAGGCCAGAGCCTTTTGTGAAATTGAAGGGCATGCTCTTTCACATGTCATCTTTACTTTTTTTATTTTTTTGCCATATTGGGGAGGGAACACAATGCCTTCACCCTGAATCACATCCCCAGCCCCTTTTCATTGTTTATTTGAGAAAGGGTCTCCTTAAGTTACTAAGTTGCCAGGCTGGGCTTCCACGAGAAATCCTCCTGCCTCAGGCTCCCAAAGGGCTGGGATTACAGGCCTGCAACACCAAGCACGGCTACATAGTAACATTAAAAATGAATTTTTAGGCATAATGAAGGTTTTCTCAGCAGTTCAATCACATGAAAAGGGGCAGTCTTTGAGTGACCTCTTCTTCTTCAGAGACTCTTCATATCTTCAAATCCTTATAAACATAATCACACAAAAATGTGTGGTTTTCTCTCTTGAAACTCACTCATTGTCCCCCAACAGTGTACTATGACCTAAATAAACTCCCAATCTTATTTTTGCTTACTCAGTAAATTCTTTTACTGGCTTGCAACAACGGCTTACACATGTCATCTCCCACCAAAAGCAACAAATGAGACTCTGTCTCAAAATCAAAACCCAAAAATAGGCAGAGATGCACTAATAGCGCAGGAAAGGCCCTGGGTTCTCTCTGTAGTGATACAAATACTACTACTACTACTAACAACGAAATAAATAAAAATTTAAAATTTGTATCAAAGAAAAAAGAAAACTCCAAATGAAAAGGAAAAATTACAAACTAAATTTTATAAATAGGCAAAATACATTTCATGGAGATAATATTCTATAGACATTAAAAGGTAACACAGAAATATTATGCTTGTTAATTCAACACCTGGATAAAATGAAGAAAATCCTTGAAACGTACATGCTACCAAAACCAACCTTCAAGGAAAAAATGGAAAATGTGAATAGACCTACATTTATTTAAAAAATTGAATTCAACTAAGTACCTGACACAAAGAATCACTAGGCCCAGGTTACAATACTGGCTAAATTTTACCAACAATTGAAGAAGAAATGTACCCAATTTTAAGTTCTTTTGAATCCTACTAGTTATACATTGCAACTAATTTTATACCATGCAAACAAAAAACTAAATACCATAATAGATAAATCATAAGACTGCATATAAAATCCTTAACAAAATTTCAGCTTATGTCTTTTAAAAACTGATTAAAAGTCATAATGAAGGAGAGTTTATCTGTGGAGAGAGTTTGTTAGGCAGAAAGATATCAGCCGGCCTGAAGACAGACAGCTGGGAGCTACGTGAAAAGCAAAGACATGACGGTTTTCCGTTTACTTTGTCATTAGCTATAAATAAAGCCCACACAAGTTTGTGGTTTGAAACAGTAGCCAAACAGAAGGCAGCATCCTCTGACAAAGCTTCTAATGTCCACAGCCTGTACAAAATCCAGACCATGGTTAAGAGAGTGGAATAAACCTTAAGGTCTCAGAGCAAACAGAAAATGTCCATGTGAGAGTAAACAAGGACTTACTTCCATGAAGTTTAACACAGTCATTCCCCTTCAAAGTAACAATGACCTTGGAGGAGGGAAAGGATATTCCTTGAAGGCACAATTAATCATAAAATGTAACCTAAATCCTCATTCAGCTTACTCTGGTGCTTGCTCATTCTCACACCTGAAACATGCAATCTCTCATGTGGTCTGAAAATCTATTAGTTTGTAATAACCTCCACCTATACTCTATCTGAGGCCCCTAATCCTCAGGCCATAGACCTGTACTGTTCCATGGCCTAAGAGGAACTGAGAAGCAGGCCAGCTTTGGATGCTTCACCTGCATTTACTGTGACCATGCCCTGCTCACATTATGGCCTGAGCTCTGCTTCCTGTCAAATCAGTAGCATCATTAGATTCTTGTAGGATCACTAACTTTACTTGAAACTTCCCATATGAGGGATGTATGTTGTGATCTTCTTACAGAACTTAAATGCCTGATAATGTGAGGTAAAACCGAGACCATGACATAGTGCCATCATCTCCATCCTCCTGACTCTCCATAATCTGCTCCATCCATGGAAAAGTGGTTTCTACAAAACTGGTCCCTAGCACCACAAAAGTTGGGGAATGCCGCTTCTGTGTCTTGTCTGAAATCTTTCATCAAAGACACAAGGAATAAAGATGTACTAACAGTTCCTCTTGGTGTTAGGACTGTGAAGTGTTAGGACCTCGCTTCCTGGTGACTGAAGCAAAGCTGACTGAATAGTGAGTATGTGAACACCAGTAAGTGTATAGAAACGTGTAACATAAAAAGGACAAACATCGTCAGCATCACAGTCTTCTTTAAGCACTCTGCCACATTCAACATCCTTTCATAGAAAAACAAAAACAAAACATTTTTCTAATTAAAAACAGAAGATAACTTTCTCAATCTTTGGAAAGGATATCTATAAAAATTAGCTAAAATGAAAGATAAAAGAAGTATATACCTTCTCATGGTATCCATTCAACACTCTCATGGAGGCCCTAGCCAGGGCAAAGAGATAAAAATAAGAAGTAAAAAGCCAGCATTCTGGGGGGAAACAGAACTTCAGGATTCTTCATCTGTATGTGATACATTCTAGTACATGAAAGCCCTATGGCTCCCAGGAAAACTCCCAGAATTTATAACTAAGTTTAATGAAAGAGAGAGAGAGACAAGAAGAGAGAGGGAGGGAGGGAGACAAGGAGAGGAAGAGAGGGAGAGAGGGATAGAGGGAGGGAGGAAGAAAGGGAGAGAGGGAGAGATTATATCAAATATAGCATTAAAAACATGAACACTTGGCTACATATTAAAATTTATATAAATCTATATAAAATAAAGCTCTAATACTATAAAACATTGTTAGAAGTAACTAAGAAACTAAATAAGCACAGAAATAAAAAAATGTTTATGGATTTTAAATCTCAGTGTAGTTGGCGAGGCACAGTGGCACATGCTTATAATTCCCCTTACTGAGGTGGCCTGGGCAGAAGAATCACAAATTCCAGGCCAGCCCAATCAATTTAGGAAGATCCTGATCAAATTAAAAACTAAAAAAGGCAAAGTGTACAGATAAGTGCTACAGCAGCTGACCAGCACCAGGCCTTGTCTCCAATACCCAGTATGAAAAAAAAAGTCTTAATAATGTTAAGATGCTCAGTTTCCTCAAAGTGACTTAAATATTCAACACAATCATAATAAAATATTTAGCAGAGTATTTTATGAATACTGCCAATGTAATTCCATAACATATATGCAAACAGAAGACAATAAAAATAGAAAAAAAAACTTTGCAAAAGGAAACAAATTGCAGTACTTAATACTCTTTTAATCACAGTTAAAACTAGAATTAATCTGGACCATTAAGGCTTTAAATGAAGAAAGAATAACGTTTGCTTCTAAATAGCTGGTACTAAAACACCTACTTAATTGCATAACACAAAGAGAGAAAAAATCTCATCTTTCATCTGATGCTAATTAAAAGTGTTTAATTCAAAATGGATAAAAACCATATATATAAAATTAGAACATTTCCAGAAAAATATAGCAGAAATTGCTGATGATATTGCAATAGCATCTTAGACTGGAAATTACAAACAAAAATCTCAAACGTGAAAAATACTGAAAATTAGAAGACTCATCAAAATTTGTAATACCTGTTCTTTAAAAGATACCAGTTATAAAATGAAAAAATAAGCCAAAATTGGTGAAAATTTCATCATAAACATAACAGATCTCTAATATAGAATATATAAAGAATTTTACAACTCAGTAAAAGAGAGTAAACGATATGAAAAAACACTTTACAAAAGATACACAGATAGCTAATAGGCATATGGGAAGATGCTTAGCAGGAAATGCAAACAAAATCACAGTAACTATCACTACACAGAAACCCACTGAAAGGGCTGATGTTTAAGAGACAATTAATGCCAACCATTGGCCAGGGTGTTAGAAACTGGAACGCTCACTGGTGAGAATGTAAAGTCTACAACTACTTTAGAAAACAGTTTGGCAGGGCTCAGGGGTGGAGCACGTGCCTAGCATGTTCAGGGCCCAGGGTTAGATCCCAGCAGCATTAAAAAAA
The DNA here is from genome assembly GCA_004027205.1 of Ctenodactylus gundi. Classification (NCBI taxonomy): domain Eukaryota; kingdom Metazoa; phylum Chordata; class Mammalia; order Rodentia; family Ctenodactylidae; genus Ctenodactylus; species Ctenodactylus gundi. The sequence goes on along the minus strand of PVKB01001133.1, from coordinate 230,291 downwards.
AAAGTTTGGAAGCATGTGTGTACTCATGAGTGTGTGTGTTGTGTGTGTGTGCCCATGCACATGCATGTGTGTCTCTGGTGGGAAGGAGGATTTTATTGAGGACCAAACCCAAAACCTTCATTTTCTGTTGCATCTCCAACCCATTTTTATTCTTAATTTTAAGACAGGGGTCATCCTAAATTGGTAAATTGCCCAGCCTGGGCTTAAACTTGAAATCCTCCAGCCTTATTCTCGCAGAGAGCTGAGATTACAGGCCTGTGCTACTGGGCTAAGCTTGGATGCTTCCTACAAGCTTAACATGTACTATATTTCAATGGCACCTGGCAACTTCACTTCTACATATATATTCAAGTAAGTAAGGGGGCTGGAGGAATGGAGTGGTTTAAGCATTTGCCTAGCAAGCACAAAGCCCTGGGTTTGACTCCCCAGCATGTAAACTGGATGTGGTGGTACAGGCCTGTAATACAGCACTTGGGAGGCTGAAGCAGGAGGACTGCCATAAATCCAAGGCTAGTTTGGCTCCACAATGAATTCAAGAACAGCCTAGGCTACAGAGGGAGACCCTCTCTCAAAAAAAGTTGGCAGGTGGAGTAAGAACATATTTACATGAAACTAATGTACAAAAATGTCCATGGTATATTAGTCATGAGAACCAAACAAATACTACAAAGGATCCAGTATCCTAAGTAGTAATACTCAGCAATAACAAAAACTAGAAAAATATACGACTGTACGGATAAACCTAAAAACTTTATGCTAGCAAAAAAAGTCCAGACGAGAATCCCAACATTATGATTCCATTTGTATGAAATCATACAACAGGTTAAAAAATATTTATACATGCAGTAATAAAAATTAAATCAGTAGTTTCCTAAGAATGGTTGTAAGTACATGAAAAGAAATTGACCATAATAGATCACAAGGGGATATTCCCAGATGCAAGAAATTTCTTGTCTTGACTGTGACTGGCTATACAGATACTTCAACAAAACTCAGTAAAATACATACTGCAGATGTGCACATTTTATTATATGTAAACACACTTTAATAAAACTTATTTAAGAAGATTTTTTAAAAAAATAAAGTGGTTAGGCAAAGCAGACAAGAGGAATAGTCAAAATAGAAACCAAAAAGTTCATATTCCAAAAATAATTCTTTTATATCAATAAGGAAAAGACAAATTACCAATAACAAAATAGATAAAAGAGAAAACACTACGTCACAATAGTAAATAATAATTTTATAACAAACACAAGGAAAAATGAAAACAATTCCAAAATAAAAACACAATTATTAGAAATACCAAAATAAAACCTTTGATCAACTATTCTTAAGAATGTAGTAACAGGAAAAAATACACACTGATGCTGAAAGTAGTGAACATTTCTCATAAGACAGTGTGGTGGTATCAATTAAAATGAAAAATATGAACTTTTTTAGTTAATTCCACCCACAGGAATGCATAAGCATGTGTAGTACATATTGTGTAGCATGTTCAAAGCTGCAGTGTCAATAAGGGCTCAGCACTGAACTCAGCCTGTGTACTTGTCCATTAGCCGCATAGATTATAAAACACTAATGGTCTACTCATAATGGGCAAGTATATAGCAAAAAAAAAAAGTGTAAAGAAAATGAAGGAATTTCTCGAACATAAAAGTGAATAAAAATGCCAGATTCAATCACATGTCTTATGACTATTTATATAAATATGAAAAATTTGAGGGCAATTATAGAATAAACAAAAGTTTGGAGGAAAAATAGTAAGACATTCCAGAAAATTATGACAGTGATTACTTTAATGGAGGAGAAAAGGATTGTGATTGAAAGGCAGAGAATTTCTTACAAACACTTTACATCAGTATTAAGAAAGAGAGATAAATTAATGATTTGAAATACACTGTTTTAGACTTAGGTCTGCAGGGTAGAACTTTATATAAGATGTAAGCAAAAAAGTGTGCACCTTATTGTAAAATAAAAATAAAATACACAGAATTTTCAATTAAAGATTAAAATTCTCATTAAAGACTGAAACTTTCTTTTAAAGATTTCAAATTTTACAGATGCCTTTCTCTTAATTTCATATGGGATATAAATTAAATGATTTGATTCTGTAAGTTTCATAAATTTTGTGTTTGTTAACTCCTAAAGATTTAAAAAAAACATATGTTTGATTTTTAAAATAAATTAGGGGACAATATATCAGAGAGAGAGAGAGAAAGAGACAGAGTAAGAGAAAAGAAAGAGGGAGGAGGAAAGGAAGGGAGGGAGGGCACACAGGCAAGCAGACAGATCTCCTACGTCTTTTCTGTTTGGCTAGCTGTTCACTACAGAGTCACCGTATACAGTAAGATGCTATCCATATATATATATATGGAATCAAACTGGAATTTCCCATGCTAAGATACATAAATCATTTTTTATTTTACATGACTGCACACAGGGTATATTTTTATTTAACTAAGCACAGATTCTGATAAACAGTTATTAATGTATTACTGTACTACTTCACTTCCAATTTTAACCTAGTCATTTTCATTATATATTCCTTGTCTCACTGGAAACCACTTAAAAGGGAAATCATCTTAAAAAAAAAAAAAAGGAAAAGGAAAAAGCTTCACAAACTTCACTTTTGAAGGTCTTTTTACCTGAATCCCTTGCCTCAGATTTAGTCTGGTCTAAAGAAACAAAAAACAAAACAAAACAAACAAATAAACAAAAAAACCCACTGTCTACACACAGAATCTTACATTCCTGAAAAAGACTTGGAAAAACGAAAGCTTAAAATTTTCAACAGCAAAGAAAATTCAGCCAATGACAATATGTGACAGGCACCTTTAATTTCGAAGTGATTTTTCTGTCATGAAATGTCTGAAAGTATTGATTTCTCCTAGCATGAAATAGCCTAAGCCAATGAAACAGATACAGCACCACCCCCTCGCCAGACTGCCTCATAATAGCATTCAAGGTTAACACAGTCAGAACACTTATCAAGGTATCTCGTCCATTTCTTCTTGTTTTAATGGTCTAGACACAATGTGTTGGGTTTTTATCTCTATGAACTGCAGTTCCCAATATTTTAAAATGATTTGAAGATTAATACAGGTTGTAATCTTTTTGTTTTAGGTTCTGATAAGAGAGAAATGTTTGAAAATGCTTTATATAACTTCTGTAAAAACAAGCCAAAGCTAAATCTGTAGATTTCACTAGTGTGTCAGATCTTTAAAAGGTATTATGTTTTTACTATTTGACTACTTCATTACATATTAAAAATAAAAACCACAAAATTCTTAGGCAGATCCAAAAAGAAAAGCTGAATCCTTGAACAATACCTGCATACAACATTATCTGTTGGTAAATAAAGTGGTTCATGTAAATATTTCATAAAATTATTTTGAAATTTAAATGATGGGTAGGGCTAAGTTAAAATACTTTTCAAAAATTGTAATACAGTTTTTCAGTATTAAGAATTAAACCGAGGTGGTATGGTAGGCAAGCATACCAGCAATGAGGGACATCCCCAACCCATTGTATGATTTTTTTAAAAACAAGTAAAACTAGGGCCTGTTAAAATATTATGGTCACAATGATTAGGTAAATTCTGGTATTAAAAATAGATAAATGTTACATGTAAATGTCAAAAACATATCAAGAAGAAATATAAATGGAAAACAGGAAAAACAGGAGGGCAGCAATGAAAAGAGGAAGTAAAAATGACTAAGATGCAGTATATGCATGCACCAGCTTCCCAATGAAATGGAATAATTAGGGGGGAAATAAAAATGAGAAAGAAAAACACAATGAAGTAAATCTTATTAAAAACCATCATTGACATTGTAGGTTAAGAGCACAAAATCTACAGGCTTCAGATAAAAAGAATTTTTACTGCCAATTGGTCTAAAAACCATGAACACTATGTTCTGGTAAAAACAAGTGTGTGGGCATTTTGCCTCTGTTCTAAGATTTTGCCTAAAACTGAGATTATGTGTGTTGGACTGCTTAATCCAGTGGAGGAATTTAATGGTAGCCCAGTAATCAGACTGTAACATGGGTATCCCTTGTAAGTGTTAGCCAGCTCTACACTGAGAAAGTGAGAGAAAATGGCAAAGGAAAAGATATAAAATGTTTGCAGATTTTCCAGAGTGAAAGGGCCTGAAAGGTGGAGCAAACTATATGATTTTTACAGAGACTGGCATTAAAAAGAAGCCAAGTACTTGGAATCAGAAGTATAAAAAAGCGGTCTTGGGGGTATCTCAGGAAGCAGCAAGTCCCCACCCTTCCCAGGGTCAAGGGTGCAAGGGCAGAAGACTTTGCTTTGAAGAGAGACACTCCCAGAACATCCTCCAGATTAACCTAGGAAAGTAAACTTGCACGGCGTTCAGACTTTTAAGAATTCAGAGATGTCTGTGGATGTGATCCTATGGAGCCAGAATACTGCTCAAGCCTTCAGCAAACACTGGCATCATCCATGTGGTGCTGGCTTCACAGGCATTCAGAATGCAGGAGTTGGGGGTGGGTCACAGAGGCTCCACCTAGATTTCAGAAGGCTTTGGAGACCAGGTAGTATGTCCCTGGGAGGGCAGTGCATGAAGTTATGAAAGGGAAGCCAAAGACACAGTGGAGACTCCAGAAATTTGGAAATGCCAGGAAAATGAATCATTTACAGAGGAAAACCACAGGCTATGAATACAGCGAGTCCAAATGGGAGGTAATGGAGGTTGCAGCCAGAGGCAATGTCATAGGCTGGGTTGTCCAAAGGGTTTGCAGATCACATCTCACCATAGCTTATGCAGCGCTCACTGAACAAAGAGCCAAAGGATTTAAGGACACTTCAGGATTTGGTTCTTGTCCTGTGGATTTTCATGCTTGCTTGGTCCAATTATTTTCTAACCTCCTACTACTCTCTTGGAATAGGAACATTTACCCTGGGCCACTGGGTGTTGGAAGTGTCTAGCTTTTCTCTCTCTCTCTTTTTTTAAGGGGCTCACCATAAGAGTATGCCTTAAGGTTTTGGGGAGACTCTGGGCTTGATCTTTTTTAGCAGTGGTGGAATTGTTAAGACTTCAGCAACTCTTACAAAAGGGCTATATACATTTTGCAGAAGGAAGCAGATATGAATTTTCTGGGAGTCAGGTTGGAATGTTATGGCTTGGATCTAGAATACCCCACCCCCCAAACCTCACATACTTGGATGTTGTACAATACCATGAGACCATGTGCTTCTATGGGGAGAAAGGGGTGGAAAACTGGGACAAGACCTGCAAGAAAATATGCTGGTTTCAACCTTCCTTGCTCACTTAGATTCTGGTCTGCTGTGCCATGAACAGCCTGCTCTCCTGCTGGGCTCTGTCATGTGATTCCACAACCGCCATCCACCAATGAATGGACAGACACCTTCTGAAACTGTGAGCTGAAATAAACCTGCCTTCCCTTAAACTGTGGGTGTCAGTTACACTCTCTTAACAATGAGAAAGTAACTAGGACATAAGGAAAGTAAAATAATAAAGTAAGTAGAAGACAGGAAAAGTTTGTTAGATAGCTCAGACTTATTTTGCATTGTTAACAAAATCACAAGCACATAGTAATGAACATATAAATTATGTACAGGAGTAAAGAGAACATATACGCTTGGTTTAAATAATCTATAAAAGTCAATTCAATGTAAAGAAGCATCAGGATAATTACATAGAAAATATAATAATAACCAATCCTATTTTACTACCTATATTTCAGATAAAAAACATCTTAAATTCTAGATTTGAAGCTTGACTAATAAACTTTAAGGTCCCCAATACTAAAAAGAAGGGTTCTATCCAAAACTATATAATTAGTGGCTGCTATGGTTCGGATATAGATTGACCTATAAAAGCCTCATATACATGGATGTTGTGCATCACCTATGGGTTCTGTGTGATGTCAGGAGGGATGGGTTATAGGTAAGAGGTGGAACACTACAGGCATGCAGTGGACTGGGGCGCGGTAGAAATTACAGTTGTGTGGCACTTTTCTGTGCCCAGCAGGGGCAGATGACTGAGACTTGACCTGGAAATGCACACGCCAGTTAAGCCTTTGTTCCCTTACTTGGCTTCTGTCTGTCATGCCTCAAATTGCAAGTCTCTGTCATGTGCTCCCACCAGCCAACCATAAATGGACCTGACCTTCCAAAACTGTGAGCTAAAATGAATCTTTCCTACCTTAACTCACGGATGTCAGGTACCCTGTAACAGCAGCAAGAAAACAACTACGGCAGTGGCAGACCAATACTGAATCCTAGTTTGTTAGTTGTCTGCTTATATGCTTGTTAGGTTTCTTTTGTAGCAATGGTATTTCAAACTATGGCTTTTGCAGAAAGCTAATCCCCAGATTTTCTTCTTATATTTTAAGAAAGAGGCTAAAATCCCAAACCTCTATTTTCTATTACACATCATAGACTACAGTAGTAATTTTTACAACTCACATATAATTGCATACTTTAATGTTTTAAAACTCATAAGCCAAAAATTACAAAATAAATACATATTTACCAAAGCCAAAAGAAAAGCCAGACTGTAGGATATTTCCACAGATTTTATGTACCACATCAAATGGCAACAACTTCACTCTTGAAAACTCTATGTATTTTAGAAGGTCAACATTTAAACCATCAAATCATGTGTTCAGGAAATAATGTTCCAAGAGATTTAAATTTTCTGGATTTGTCTATCAATAGAAGCTCAATTAAAAAAAAAACCTTGAGATTACAGACATAGGCCTATAAACTCAGTACTCTAGAAGACTGAGGCACGATGATCACACAAATTCAGGCTTAGCTTGGGCAACTTAGCTATTCAGAAAACCCACGTTTCAAAATCAGAATGAACCATTGGCTATACATACAGCTCAGCATGAGAACCTTGGGCTTTATTCTCAGAACCACAGAAACAAACAAAAAAATCAAACATAGCAAAAACAAACAAACAAAAAAAGGCAATGTAGTAAGCAATGCAAGAAAGAATAATGATTACTACTTTTCTTATGTTCTACTTGTACTCATATATGCACATAAGTTTTTAAATAAAATATTTTCTCACTATTAATCATCCTAGATTCTTTCATGAAAAAACTGAATCATCAAACTTAGGTAAATGTGGACAATTTTATTAATCTCAAATTATATTTTCCTATTATTGATCCTACATATATTCTGCTGTTTTTTTGGGGGGAGCAGCTAATATTCCAAACCTATAGTAGGTGTATGTATCCAAATAAGAAATATATTCTGTCACAACTGAGTCCATATGTGTGATTTCTTTCCCTGAACATACATCAGTAACCATCTTTACTGACTGCAAGTAGCATTCAGAATGTGTCCAAAAGAAATGCAATCAAGAATTTGATAATATGATGTCTATAACAAAAGAAAGAAAAGGCAGTAAAATAAGTGGTTAGCCTCTAATTACTTCCCTCCCTCAATGCAGTAAATGATGAGTATAAATTCCAAAGACTCTCAAGAAAGAATTCATAAACCTTTGAAATGGAAAATGGAAAAATGGAAAATGTTATGGTTCTATTTGTGTGATTCTTTTGAATCAATATGCAAAAAAGCTGTAATAACATTGACTTAAATATAAAGTACAGAACACTTTATAAAATATACCGAATTTTATTTATATATATAAAACACACACATACATATGTATATATATACTTATATGGATATATACTGTACATTCATAATAAAAAGTCTGAAACCTTACTTTACAATGCATAAAGGAGTAAGGATATTGAAAAATATATTAGTACATTATTTTATACTAGTAAAACTTTCTTTTCCTCTCGTTTCTTCTCTACCTCTTCATCCTTTCCTTTTCCTTCATTTTCTACTTATCTAAACCAATTTTTTTCTCATATCAGGTCTTCACAGGTTAACTTTCAGAAGGTATTTGAATTTTGGTTATTAATTTTTTTATTCTGCTGGGTATTGTGGTTTGGACCTGGAGTGCCCCTCAACAACCTCATGGATTTGGATGTTGCAGAATACTTACATGGATTCCATGTGCTGCGAGGAGGTGGGCCTAATCAAGAGAGACGGAATGGATTACAGGTGTGTAGGGAAGGAGAGGTGACTGGCAGCTTAGAGGCTTAGGTTATAGGCATGCAGTCTGGAAGGATATAAACTTCTACCCCAGCTTCTCCTAGAGGCCCCTGATCCTTTCTCCTGTGATGCTGTGAGAGCTGTTCTCTACCAGATCCTTCCCGCCACAACCAGCAACCCGTGAATGGACTGAAACGTTGAGCTACAATAAATCTTTCCTCCTTTAAATTGTGGATGTTGAGTAATTTAGCCCAGTAATGAAAAACTAACTAAAACACCAGGATTAGCGGAGTACCCCTGTAATCCCAAAACTTGAAAAGGCTGAAACAGGAGGATCACAAGTTGAGCCTAGCCTGGGAAAGTTAGTGAAACTTTCTTCCTAAAAGTAGAAGCTGGGCATTGTGGTGGATGCCTATAATCACAGCACTCAGGTGGCTGAGGCAGCAGGACTGCTGTGCATTCAGGACCAGCCTAGACTACAGAGTGTGTGATTCAGTCTTCAAAATAAAAAGAAAGAAAAAAAGGACAAGGAATAGCAAAGCCTGGTGGCACAGGCCTGTATACCCAATACTCTGGGAATACAAAGGTAAACCCAGCTTGAACAATTTAACAGGGCTCGATCCCCAGAATCGAGAGGACAGGACAGCAGAGGAGAGGAGAGGAGAGGAGAGGAGAGGAGAGGAGAGGGGAGGGGAGGGGAGGAGAGGAGAGAAAAGAAAGGCAGGCAGGCAGGCAGGCAGGCCATGCAGCTCATTCCAAAAGCACTGGATTCAATTCCCCACATTACACAAAATTTTGTTCTAATTTTTACAATAATCTAAAGAAACAAATACATACATAGAGCTATCTAAGATAGAGATATGTGGAAGCATTTCATATATTTGCAGCTGTTCCAAAACTACAGCCAAGATAATTTCAAATTTCATTTGTAGAGCAGCACAAAAATCAGTTTATTTATGTTTTGATGTATAAACTGAGACTCTAACTTCTAATGAACTGCAGTGTTAGACTATCATGTTATAATGGCATCTACAAACGAATGAAAATTATTATACTCAGCTGATTATTTTGCCAATAATAAAAATTTAGATTTCATGACTGAAAATCTTGTTGATAGAAAAAGATTTCAGTATGGACTTGATATATCAAATCATACACAGAACACAGAATATATATGAATCTATGATTTAAATGTGTCTTACCTCAGTGGAGGAATATCATGACAGTAATATTGTTGCCTGTATGACTAAAGAAAAAAGATGAACTCACATGAAATGATACCAAGTACAAATGTGGGCAGGACCTAATAGTGCAGGCCTGTAATGCCTCCACACTAAGAGACTGAGACAGAAAAATTATAAGTTTGGGCTCACTGCTGGGCAACTTAGTAAGACCCTGCTTCATAATCGAAATCAAAAAATGGTCTGGGAATATGCCTTACTGTAAAGGGCACTGGCCTCAATTCCAGTACTATGAAATGAAAGAGAAATTTAAGAACAGAAAAATGAAGGGAGTTTAGACAAGAATTTTTAATTATTCCCCAAATCTTTCCTCTTAAATACCAATAAAGCTTTCAGGCTTTTAATATGGTCTATAGCCATCTAAAATAAGAGAGTAATTTTCGAACTTCATGCTAATTTAAACCTCCCATAAAAAAGTTTAGAAGGAAAAATGAAGAATGTAATCAAGTTTTATACAGGTGAATAAAAAAGAGTAAAAGAGTAGTAAAACACCTAGATAGAGACAAAAGCAGATTTTTGGAAATGTAAAACTAGAGATGTAGTTTACACTGTGGTCAGTCACACAAAAGAAATTTCCATTACAGCTTTTAAAAGTATATAATCCAGTATCACCTATCTGTTATGGAACAGTTTTTGAAAACCCTTTCCATGAGGCAAAAATAACATCAATGCTTAAAAACAAACCTATTAAATACCTAATACTGCATATCAAATTAAGTGTAATAATAAACCAATTAATGAAAAAATCTGAAATTCACAAATCAAGCCTGAGTATATAGAAACCTTCAGCTGATGTGTGCGTGTGTATGTGTGTATAGTTTAATACATATACACGAAGGAAACATACAGGCATAATATTGACACATCTAACAAGAAAGAAAGGAAAAAGGTATGCCAGCCACTACATCACTCCATTCAAAAACAACAAAATTAAATGACCTTTTTCATACCCTCCAAAAAAGAAAATGAGAATATGAAATGAAACAAAAAATTCCACAAAAATTGAACTAAATATATACTTGTAAAAATAATAAACTCCTTCTGCCTACGTTCAGAAGATTACACCATGCCTAGTGGGGAAAACACTCATACATCCCTACTGTCAGAAATAAAAAGATGCCTACAATTTTTTAACACATTATAGGTGATAAAACCCAATTCAGCTTGATTATAAAAAGAACGCAAGACCAGCAGTATCTGCAGATGATATGAGTATGGACATGATAACTCTTTTGAAACAAACAAGCTGATTCTAGTATTACATAAATATGACTAGCCAATGCAATTACGAGTACAATTTAAAAGAGTAATAAGGGAGAAAAGATGCATAGTCTTACTAATATTAAAACATATTCAAAATGCATCAATAATTAAGTCAATTTGACACCACTATATAAAAAATCACATAAAGGCTAAAGGGAAAAAAAAGGTACCAACTAAAAGCAAAATCCTAAAACATGTATGTGTCCTGTAAATAATAACATACTTCCAGAAAAGTGACCTAGCACACTAAATAATAAGAACACTGAAATTAACAGGGCTTTGTTAAAGAAAACTTTATAGACTAGCCAATAATTATAAAAATAATCACTGAGATCAAGGGAAAAAATCTTTAAATCAAAACTATACCTAACATTAAACTGCCTATTTTATACTAGAAAAGATCTAGAACTAAAAATTTCTGGAAACAGGTATCAAGGCAAATCTCCCAAGTAACAGAAGCATCACCTAAGGATCTTTTTCACATTAAGAATCCTATTAGAAAGAAAACACTAAAAGATAATTGAATTTTCCTCAGCTATCTTCATCTCTGTCAGCTCCTGCTACAGTAACTTACTCTCAAGAGCAGAGATAACTCAATTCTGTCCAGCAAGCATATGTTATGAATCTCCTAAGCAAACTTGTCTAAATCATTCTGGTCTTCTATCAACGTTAGCTGTGGATATGAACTCTGACAGAAAGCAAACAAATTTATTTTTATCTTTTCAATAATTCTCTTCTTCATGCTTTGATAGAAGAAATCATGAGAGAAATATATGGTCTGCGGTTACTCTGCTATTATAAAATCAGTTGAAATGGTTCCCACAACTTAAATGAAAAGTCATAATGAATCATTCTTTTTACACACAAAGAAAATATTATCAATGAATGCTGTAACTGGTAAATTGCTGGGAAGTTCAGTTTCCTTATATTGTCATCAGAATACTTTAAGTTTGAACAAAAAATTCTACTTATTAGTCAGATAATACTCATATAATTTCAAATACTTGATGTACTCTTACAGTAAAATGCATATTAAAGATATTAGAAAATGAATTTTTTTCAGAAAGTATCAATAAAACAAACATCAGTTCTTACAAGGAAATGTATTTTCTATTTGTAAGCCACCCAGTCCATATAATAAGAACTATATAGTCTATGTTCAAATCAAATGGCATTTTATAATACAAATGAAAAAATAAAACTAAAGCTCTAAAATATTAAAAACAATTTATGAGTTTGAGTTTCTTAGAGTTAGAATATCACGCGAAAGGTTACCCAATATAAATTAATTCATATTCAGATAACTCATGAACACCTTCTCTCTACTTTTATAAAGATAAGTTTCTCCAATGATGAACCTGATTTAGCTATTCACGTCCTTTAAATTCTACACAAGTCATCAAAATTTTGATAGTGTTTTAACTCAAATTCCAACATTTTAGCCACAATAAACCCTTGATTGCAGTTTCCAATCAAATCCAATTTCTCTCTCTCTCTCTGTCTCTCTCTCTCTCTCTCTCTCTCTCTCTCTATATATATATATATATATATATTACATAAAATACTCAGAGAATAAATATTGCCCTATATTTCCCAACTAAATCGTGCTGCACAGAATCTGAACATGCAGTCAGTGTACCTTCTAAAAACACTGCACTCTCTCAAAGCTAGGCTACCTTGAATGCAGTCAACAAGGAGCCTTGGAATTTAACTTTTCCCCCCTCCCCCCATACTGGAGATTGAACCCTCAGACTTTGCACTGAGCTACATTCCCAACCGTTTTGCATTTTTAATTTTAATACTGAGTCTTGTTAAGTAGCTTAATTGCTCAGTCTGGGCTCAAACTCTCAATCATCTTGAGAATAAAAATCAGAAAAGACTGTTATGGAAAATTGACATTCAAAAGAAAATCTGAAAGATGAACAAAAGTTGGGCTGAAAAAATGTAAACTCTGACTAGAAAGCAAGGTAAGGGGAGAAACAGTGCTTGATATAACACAGAAGCAGTACACAGCGGCCAGTATACCAGAATATGTGAATGGTTTAATGGAAGGTAGGTTTAACCCAAAAGCAAAGGAAAAGCACTGGACAATTTCACATGTGATACGCAAAAACTAAAGTTCCAGAATGATGTTCTCGCTTCTCTGCTTACAGGGAAAGAGAAACTGTCAGGAATACATAAGTCTACAAGAAGGTTACCTCGTGAGTATTTGACAACAGGTGTGATGGTTATGATAGTAAGTATTGAAAGCAAAAAGCAACTGAATCTGATACTGGTCACCAAATGACGCATATGGGAAAAAATAGAGAATGGAAGACTTTGCATAACAAAATAGCTAAATGGAGAAATAACTACTCAGGTGAGAAAAAAGCGGGGAGCAAACCACAGGAAAGAAGAAAATTCTAGAAAGTCTTTTTTAAAAACTGGGTAGGCTTTTAAGATATTTCAAGCAGAGATGATGAAAGCTGTATATTCAGGTCTGGAGGCTGGAAACATCAGAGTGACAAAAGGCTGAAAATAAGCGTTCCGTCCAATTCAGCAACACCTCTTCTGGCTATCTTTCCAAAAGAATTAAAAGCAACATATAACAGAGACACATGCACACCTATAATAATAGCAGCACAACTAAACAACAGCTAAAATGTGGAAGACACCAAAATACTCATCAACAGACCAATGGATACAAAAACTGTGGTATATGTACACAATGGAGTACTACTCTTCTATAAAGACAGATTTGAGGCTCTTGTAAGGTAAATGAACCTTAAGACCATCATGATTAGTGAAGTGAGTCAAAAACAGAAGGTTAAATATTACATGGTTTCTCTAACATGAGAAACCCAGAAGAGAAGTATTCTATAAAACTAATGAGTGTGATGGGCGATTGTAATGTTGACAAGACATATACGTGCACAAAATACTCAAGTTCAATGTAACCATTGTGTATTGCACATATATTAATGAAAACAGGGAATCATCATCTCAAAAAAGAATCAAGAGCTAGAGATAAAATTAGAGTGCTTGAGATAACAAATGTTGCTAATAACACAGAGGAAGAAGATCCTCAAAAACACTGGTTAAGAATTAAAACAAATTCCTATTTTAAAATTGAAAAAATGCTTAAGACCATTTCCTATCACACTAAAAGCATATATTTTAGCCCAGCTTCAGATTATAAGTAGTAAGAACAAGCCAAAATAGCTCCTTCATCTTTCATTTTTTAGGTAATGAGTTAATCATTATATAATACTTATACGTGAATTATTTTGACCCTTAACAAGGCATTGAAAAATCAGTGCTTTACTCTTGATCACAACCTATCTTCCTGTCCAATAATGTGAGGAAAGATGTAGACTCAGTAACTAGAAGAAAAAGAGACCACTGTTTACTAGACCTTTTAGTCCCTGACCAATTCTAACACTGGATAATTATATATTCAGGAATCTCAAAAAGTGAGAATGTTAGCCAGTCGAGGTGGTGCAGTCTGTAAGCCCAGTACATTAGAAGGCAGAGGCAGGAGGATCTCAATTGCAAGCTGAGCCCAGCTGCAAGAGCAACTTGGTGAGCTCCTTAGGACTCTGACTCAAATCAACAACAAAAAGAGGATGGAAGTGCTGTAGAATTTTGTGAAAAGCAAAAATTTCTCCCTATACATTTCAAGACTTCTCAGGAAACAGAACATTTAAAAGATTAATGTGTTTTGTTAATTCTGGGTGGTGAAGAGTTTTGAGGCTGTTGCCTAATTATGTATGACTGTCACTACACATCTACAATATGAATCATAGTTAAAGCCTTACTTGTAGGCAGCAGATTACATATTTCCAATAATACTGTTATAAGTACTCCTGTATAAAATACCCAGAATTTCTAGATAGAGCAAAATGTGTCTTTTGTAGAATTCAGCTTAAAAGCAAGTAAAACCTCAGTGACAAAAAACAAACTAAGAATTTACAACCAAAAATATCCATAAACAGGTCATAAACATATGCCATCATTAACATAGATGAGAATATTAAGAATGTAGGAATGTACTTGTGTTGAGTGTTGGGTCTACTATTGAGCTCGTTCCTCAGCTAGAGGAGACAGGTTCTTATGTACAAAATGAAGAATGTGGCTTTCAAAACCACATGGTAACAGGTAAGTCTTTGGGTTTGTACACCGTAGGAGTTAGTACAATATACTAAAGCCAAGTACCTTCTCATTCTCTCAAAGTAAAGTGTCAACCAAATACGGAACATAAGCTTGTAACTCGCTGGCTGAGTTGAGAAAATTCTCAACTGAGGTCATAATCATGGGCCTACAAAAACACAATGATTTGAGATCTAGTTAAGAAATCAATGATAAAACAAACTGGTTTTAATATGCACAAGACATAACAGAAGAAGCAAACGAAAACCCCTGTGAGAAGCACTTCCAGCTAAGGTATTGTTATGGTTTGGATCTGGACATATGTGGATGCTGGGGATTACCTACGGATTTCACATGCTATTAAAGGATGGGGCCTGGTCAAAGAGAAAAGTACTAAAAGTGTGACAGATTACTGGGCTTCCGGCTGAGTACTAGGTCTGTGTTGGATTACTAGACCGGTGACCAATCTCCAAGAATGTGGCCTGGAAGAACATACACTCTGGCTGGGCTTCTTCCATTGCTTGCAGTAACACGAGCAGCGATTCTCTGCAAGTCTTTTTTTCCATTGCCAGCCATCCTCACATGAACTAAAACCTCCTGAAACCGTGAGCTGTGGATTTTACAAATTATTGCCAAAGCAACAAGAAAACTACAATAGATATGAAGCCTTATCTGTTAAAAACTCACTGAAAATAAACCATGAACACAACTCATAATGTATTTTGAATTAGAGTAAGAAGGCACTATGAAGGTATGATCAGATGCCCCTCCAGCACTTCACTACACAATACACTACACAATCAACGTATTCCGTACTATTAAAGGTGCAAAGGAATTATGCACAAGCCACAGAAGATACTAATTTTAAATAAAAAGAAAATGAGAACAAAATAGCTCTCTTATACAAAAGAAGGATTTCCAATGAAATTCAAAATAGTGGTTAAACAGGAGAATTTGTGAAATAGTAGAAAAAGCTGAGAAAATTAACATAAACTGAGTTATAAAGGAGTTTAACTTTTTGAAAACTAAATCTTCCCAATACATGGTATGTGTTTTATACGTACAAGTAAATCTCAATCCAGGCAAGCCACCTTTCTAGTGTTTAATAATTGATAGGACTAGTGTCTACCACATTAGCCAATCAAAATTCTTGGGCCCAGGGCAATTGTGGTTACCGCTTTATAAGAAAGCCATTGTTCTGTTTATTGAATGTTTTACAGTAAGAAAAACGTGGCTATCAGGAACATATTCCAGAGAAAACATTGATCTCTGATAGCAAATTTCCTCCATCAGTGACTCAGTTATCTCAAGAATTTGTAGATGGCAATATGGGAAAAAGACACAACTTTATAAAAAGCATAAAGAACGGAACTTAACATTATCCTCAGAATGTCTCATAAGTCTTAATAAAAATGTTCTACTCTTCAGCCTCTTCATCCTTATTTTGTATAATGGAACTAACAATAATTTCTTCCTCACAGAATCCTTATAAAGGTAAAATGAAGAAGCCACGTAATGTACTCAACAAATTTGAAATATGGCAAGTATTTAATGTCATTAAAGAAATTGCAAGTGGAAAATTTAAACTATAAAAAGAATTTTGTTTGGCTAAAATAAATAATTATTCAGAAATATGTACGTTCTCTCCATACTTTCCCTATTGCCTGTTTTTAATGAATTTGGAGGATAAAGTGAACTGAAATGAAAATCATGCCTATTGCATTGGCCAACAAGGTAAAAAAAAAAAAGAGGAAATGATAGAAACAGACGATGGATTAAATTACCACTAAATTATTATGATATCATGGAATGTAGGAAGCACACATTTGTTGCCTATTTTTGAATATCATTCCCAAGCAGAGGTTTCCACTTCTTTCAGGAAGCAAAGGAAAAAGCACGTCACATTATAATGTAAAACAGACATCTTTAATTCTACAATCTCCATCTATCATTTGCATGGTACTATATTAAATAATAGGAATCATGAAAAAATACTGCTTACAAAGTGAAAAATCTAAAATATACATTCTTAAATCGTTTAGCTTTGCAGTAATAAAACATTTCACATGATGTGAACTGCTCCTCTTAGGGCAGATTTTTACACAGTGAACAATGCAAAATTGTTTCTGAACAGTATAAAAAAGGTATGTCAGGAGATCATGAAAGGGTGATCCTAAAAATGCAAAGCATATAAAAATTTAATTTTAAAATGCAAAGCATATAAAAATTTAATTTTAAAATGCAAAGCATATAAAAATTTAATTTTTAAAATAATGTATTTTATTTTAAAAAGTCACTGGCTAAATTTAAAAGGGAAATAAGAGTAAAACATACATGATAAATTTCAAGGGAAGAAAAATAACACTTTTTCTATCAAACACAATGTCCATCTTCTATAGAAATTTATAGAATATATGGTATTAAAATTTTTTTGATTTGCCAGAATAGATGATATGATAATTATTATTTAGGTATTATGCCACTATTACTATCTTTAAGTGGAAACTGAGGGATGCGGACATAAAATGGCAATCAAGCGTTGTTCTATTAAACATTCAGAAATGTCTACCTCTTAAGATTTACAAATAAATATTTCCTTTGCCATAACTTAAGAAAAATATACCAGGTTATAAATTAGATGAAAATTCATTATTATTAGGAACTGACTAGTATTAAGATAGCAGAGACTGATTTTCAACCTCTTATGTTTAAAACACAGAAAGACAGAAAACAGAGAGACAGAGACACTGACCTCAGACTCATATGTGCATTCTTCTTATGAAAAAAACATCTTGACACATCCACAAAATGAAATGCTAGATGAGTAAACTCTGGACTATGGTATGAGCTGTGTCATAAAATTCTGAGCCAAAATATTCTCAATTTCATTGACCACAACCACTCACTTCTCTTTCACAAGTGTCTGATAAGTGAGCAGAGACACATCTTACCAAATGCAAAGATGCTGCATTCTTCAACTCTGTCCTTCTCAGACCAACTACCTGCTATATGAAAAGCACCATGTCAGGAGCTTGCCCTAGGAGTGTAGCCCGCAAAATGATATTGAGCCATGGAAACACATAACTCTAAAATATAGCAAAGACAGGTACTATCTATTCATGGAAGTTCAGAAAAAGTAGAAGACTGCTAAGAATGGGAAGAAAAGAGGCTAAATATTCAAATGGAAGAATTATTATGTAAGTACTACTGCTTGTTGTAACACAGAATAAATTTTCTCTCCCATTATCTAAAGTAGTTATTAAATCAAAGTTTCATGGGCATATTGGAATCTTTGAACAGTAAAACCCCTTTCTATACTCTGAAGTTCATTTTTCCTACTTGTTGAAGTGGCTTTCTACTTGAATATATAAACCAGCCATAAGACATTTTTAATCTTACAAAATAGTATGTAAAAGAAAAATATTCATATCCAGATACACAGAAGCAGCCAATATCATGCTTACTGAGACATAATCACTCAATAAAATTTAGAAAGTATTTCGGAAAACTCAGTAAAGCAGATAATCAAATGCTAAACATAAAATTCAATGCATTGTTATTCTGACCAAAAACATCCAAGGAACTCCATGATTTTAGCAAATACTTACTCAATGCCTATCAGGTATATATTATTAACACCTGAAAAACACAAGAGTCACAACAAGAAATTTCAATCCCCCCACAATTAGGAGAAATAATGTAATGCAAATAAGGAAACAACACTCTAGTAATTTGTGATGTTATTAAAGAAAAGGAATAAGAGAATATCCTGTAGCAAGAAATAGATACCTACTTTTCTTTCTTTCTGTCTGTCTTTCTTTCTGTCTTTCTTTGTTGAGATGGGATCTCACTGTGTAGTACCAGGATGGTCCTGAACTCACTTGGGATCCCAGGATGGCCTTGAACTTGGCAATCCTCCTGCCTCAGCCTCCCCAGTGCGAGGATTACAGGCTTGCACCACCACGCCCAGCTTCTGTGGTGCTGGGGAATCGAACTCAGGTAGTTAGTGCTTGCTAGGAAAGCGCTTTAACTGCTAAGCCATTCCTCCAGCCCCTAGATACCTACTTTTCAAGGGTGGTCACAGAAGGAAGTGATTTAGAAAGAGGAACATAAAACTCAGGAATTACAGAAAAAGATACAAAAGACTTAGGATTACTTTGTTTTGCTCATATGAGACTGCCATAAATACATATACAAAAAGATCTTAACACAAAAGATGGCTGGAAGAGGAGTGATGGACTGCAGGAAAAATGGAGAGACACTGGTTGGTGGGGAAAAGGGAAGATGAGGAAAAGGGTAAGGGGGAGGAACAAGTGGTTGAAAATAATTTATATGAGCACAAATTCCCCAAGTTGGATGTAATTAACATGAGCACGTGACTGAATCAGTAGTTTGTTCACATTCAAATAAGAAAAGGAAGAAGTAAAGAAAGAGCACATCCTACTAAGACAAAGTTAATTACAAGTCTGTTCTGACCTAAAAAGCATAATTTGACATACTGTATCATTCTTCCTGAAATCTTCCAAAATAGACTTTCACAACCTCCAACTATGATTTTTTTTTAAACCAACGTACACCTTACACCTGTATTCAATTGCTTGGTGATTTCATCCTGAATCAGGCTTTTAACATAAAATAATGGGTACTTCCAAATACATATTTCAAGTACAGACTTCTCCAATAAATTTATACATTTTATATATTCAACTTCCTACTAGATATCTCATCTTGGGTATCAAACAGGCACTTCAAACATAACATGTTTAACACTGTGCTATCGTCCTTTATGGCTAAAACTATACCTATCAAAAAAAGTACACTATTCTAGCTACTTAGCAAACCTTCCAGTCAGCCATAATACCCTTCCTTCTCTCAGTGAATTAAATCTATCAGCATATATTGCCAGTTCAAAAACAAAAGTGGTTCTGATTCAACCACTTATCACGTTCATCACTGTCACTAGTCTAGTCTCCACCATAATTGTCTCTATCATAGCAACCAATATCTAAACAGTCTATTTCTGCTCTTGCTTTCTTTTAGTTTCTTTCTGAAACAACAATGGAAATAAACCATTTAAAATGTTACTCTGCACTATCTAATGTCTCCTATAACTTCTTTCTTCAATGTAATGTAGTTTTTTTATGTATAGGTCCTTCACTTCCTGGGTTAGGTACACTTCTAGGTATTTAATTTTTTGCTGAGTTATTGAAAATGGAATTCTTTTTCTGAGTTCTTGCTCAATAAATTCACTGTTAGTGTAGAGAAAAGCTATTGATTTTTTTAGTGTTAATTTTGTAGCCTGTGACATGGCTTTTTTTTTTAATTATTATTTCCAGGAGTTTCGTAGTGGAGTTTTTGGGGTCTTCCATGTAGATAATCATATCATCTGCAAATAAGGAAAGTTTGATCTCCTCCTTTCCAAAGTAGATTCCCTTAATTTCATATTTTTGTCTGATTGCTATGGCAAGTGTTTTAAGGACTATGTTGAATAAAAATGGTGAAAGTGAGCAGCCTTGTCTTGTTCCTGAATTGAGAGGGAATAATTTCAATTTTTCTCCATTTACTATGATATTTGCAGTAGGCTTACCATATTTGGCTTTTATGAGTTTTAGGTAGGGCCATTATATACCTATTTTCCTCATTGTTTTTATCATGAAGGGTTGCTGGATTTTGTCGAAGGCTTTTTCTGCATCAATACAGATGATCATGTGGTTTTTGTTTTCGCTTTTGCTGATATGGTGTATTATGTTGATTGATTTACATTATGTTGAACCAGCCTTGCATCTCAGGAATGAAGCCCACTTGATCATAGTGTATGATCTTTCTGATTACTTGTTGGATTCTGTTTGCCAGAATCTTATTGAGGATTTCTGCATCTATATTCATTAAGGATATTGGTCTATTATTTTCCTTCTTGTTAAGGCATCCCAAGCTCTTGGATAGGCAAAATAAATATAGTCAAAATGACTATACTACCGAAACTGGTATATAGATTCAATGCAATTCCTATCAAAATACCTACAAGTTTCTTCAAAGAACTTGAAACAACAATTCTTAAATTCATACAGAACCAAAAGAGACCAAGAATAGCCAAAGCAATCCTCAGCAACAAGACCAAGGCAGGAGACATTACAGTTCCAGACATTAGGCTGTACTATAAAGCAATAGTTGTAAAAACAATTTGATACTGGCACAAAAGTAGACAAATAGACCAGTGGAACAGAATTGAAGATGCAGAGACAAACCCAAATACCCTCAATCGCTTAATCTTGACAAAGGGGCCAAATGCATACAATGGAAAAAGGACAGCCTGTTCAACAAAAGGGGCTGGGAAAATTGGACATCCACATGCAGAAGAATGAATCTAGCCACACACCTATTACCATGTACCAAAATCAAATCAAAGTGGATCAAAGACCTAGACATTAAAAGTGAAACACTGAACCTCATAGAAGACAAATTAGGCAAATATCTAAAAGACATAGGGGTAGGCAAAGACTTCCCTGAAAAGACACCAAAAGCAAAGGAAATTAACCCATTTTTAACAAATGGGATCTTGACAAATTAAAAAGTTTCTGCACAGCAAAGGAAACTATCAACATTGTAAAAAAAGAGAACCAACAGACTGGGGAAAAAATATTCACCACCAACGTCTCAGACAGGAAGCTCATAACTAGAATATACAGGGAGCTGAAGAAAAGTAAGCCTACCAAAACAAAGGATCCTACTGAAAAGTGGGCAAATGAAATGAAGAGGCAGTTCACTCATGAAGACATTCAAATGGCCAATAGATACATGAAAAGATGTCCAACATCTTTAGCCATAAGAGAAATGAAAATCAAAACAACAGTAAGATGTCATCTCACTCCAGAGAGAATGGCCCATATCCACAAGTCAAATAGGAATCAGTGCTGGCCAGGCTGTGGGGAGAAAGGAACCCTCCTGCACTGCTGGGGGAATGTAAATTCCTACAACCACTCTGGACAACAGTATGGAGATCTCTCAAAATGAAGGAAATAAATATCTCCTTCGATCCAGCGACACCCCGTGTGGGAATACATCCAAAAGAGGCCAAAACAACACATAACAGAGACACATGTATACCCATGTTCACAGCAGCACAACTAACAATAGCTAAAATATGGAAGTCACCAAATTACCCATCAACAGACCAATGGATAAACTGTGATATTTATACACAATGGAATACTATGCATCTATAAAGTTATAAAGTCCAACAGTGTAGAGGCTTTGGCAGGCAAATGGAAGAAACTTGACAACATCATGCTTAGTGAAGCGAGTCAAAAGCAGAAGGTGAAACATTGAATGGTCTCTCTGATATAAGAAACCCAGATCACAACTATCCCATGAAATTTAAAATGAAAAACAGTGACCCAGGGGGGTTGGGTAGGGAGAGATGGAGGGGTGAGTAGGAGGAGGGACAAAAGGACAGCGGGAAAGTACTTGTCATCTTGACAAGATACATATGTTGACAAAATGCTGAACTTCATTGTAAACCTTCAATTTTGCACTTACACATATCAATTTAAATGGGGGAAAATATTTTTTAAAAAGTTACTCTGGTGTCACTTCTCTGTTCATAGTCTTCCAATACCTACCCACTTCTAGAAAGCCCATTTAATATGATTTTCATGATTCTAAGGTTTATTTTGTCAGAAGGCTTATTTTTACATAAGGCTTACTTTTGTTAAGTCTTACATGATTTAACCTCACACTACTTTTTCAATTTCATTTCCTTCTAATTTCCTGCTCCAATTATGTCAATCCAACAACTTATAATGTTCCTAAAATATGCCAGACATGGACATGTCTCAAAGCTTCTCTAGCACTTCTTAATTTGTTGTTTTACCTTTCACCTTTAAATCCAATGTTACACAGAATTTGCTGACATAATAAAGTGACATGGTATCAACCCTACAGAGTGGTAAAATACAAATGTTTTTAAACAACCGGTAATGATTTTTAATTGCTCACTGTTTTGTGTAGCACATTATTCTGTAGAATATAATTCTATATGAAAAATTTTAATTTCAGAGCAAAAAATTGTGCATAATTAACTATACATCACACATCCATTTGTCAAATCTCAATCTCAACAAAGTATGAGGAATATTAACAGTCTACTACATTTCTAAATAAACTCACAAGCAAAGGATACATTCGTGTTTTTGTTGGCTGCTTACAAATAAACTACTAATATTTTCAACAATAACCACTCAAGTCATGTAAACATGCTGCTACAGCTTAATATTTATAATACATTAAAATATTCACCTAAAAAGTCCTTTCTGCAATAATAAATAATGAGCACTGAGTTATAGGAAAGGTATCTTCTAAAGATAGACACAGAACCCAGTAGTGACAGTAAATATTCTCAAAACTGTATCAATCTGGGCATAGTAGCACATATCTGTAATTCCAGCACTCTGAAAGACAAAGGCAAGAAGATCCCAAGTTGGAGCCACACTTTGGTAATTTAGCAAGATACTGTCTCAAAATAAAACAGTAAAAGGAGAGGTATCCCACTCCAAAAGCTCTGGGTTCAATCCCGTGTGTGTGCACGCGTGCGTGCGTGCGTGCGTGCGTGTGTGTGTGTGTGTGTGTGTGTGTGTGTGTGTGTCACTATCAACATGACACCTCATTTAAATATAATTCAGTTAAAATTTTCCATTTAATGTGCTATAAATAATAAAATTTAACTCTTCTCTTTAGAATGAGTCTATTTTGTTACAAGCAGATAATTCATTAAATCTGATGGTGATTAGTCCAAGTTATACTTCTATGTAACTGCTTTATCTAGATTTAAAGAGACATCACAAGTAACCAAAATTATACATCTTTAAAAATAACCTGCGCTCAAAATAAAGTAACCACTTAAAATCTCCATAAATTACTGAAAAAGGCCACTAAGAGCAATTAAACAGACATGGGCATCATATAAATATATATGATTAACATTAAAATTAACATTTAAGATTATTATTTTGGATTCATATTTATGAAAGGATAAGAAAATAAGCTGGACTATATAACTGCCAAACCCAACCTAAAATATGGTACTATGAAAGAATTAAAAATATGTGGCTCTCGTACATTTTATGCATGAGAAAACACAAATGAAGAAGGCCAGCAATTATTTGCACAGCTGGAAATGCTAAATTTAATTACTGAAGCCAAATCATGCAGAGACAATCTAGCTGATGAACAAAACCTACCAATACTTGAGGAAATTTGTGTAAAAGTATTGAGAAAACCTTAGTTTCCATCCATAATCATAAGTCCTGATCCCAAGAACATATGGATAAAATATCTGATCATTTAAAAAAAAATAAAGCATAATAATATAGTGTTAGCCCAACAACCACAAAGTATTAAAAACACTCTTGGCTTAGAAAATCTGCCAAATTCTGGCAAAGCTTACAAATTTACATGAAATATTAAAACAAGCAACAACTTTGTTATTAATTAGACAAACTCACGAAAATACTGTTAGGGGACATCATTATTTAGTATACATTTCAAGCCGTCAAAACCCCCAGGGAAATGGTCAATAACACATAACTACAATAGCATACACACGTAAGAAACCGTGAAATCAACACAAGACATGAGGAGAGACTATAGAGTTAACAAATGAGATGAAGGATCTGATTCTAAGGCAGAAAGAGCTACGCGACCATGGTACAATTCCATTCTCTAAATCTACCCTGCATATTTCACAGATTTCTTATGATGCTGAAGTCAGCAAACATTTATGAAATCAATTAGTATATTATGTCACGAAGGTCACAGAGAAAAGTGCTCCTAACTTTGCTTCTATATCAGGCCAACCAGGTTCAAATTTCAGCTTCTCTATGTCTGGATTCATGACTAATAACAAACCAGTTAACCTCTCCGCGATTCAAGTTTTCTTATCTACAAAACTGAGAAGATGAAAAACATTTACCTTGAAAGACTGTTATAAAAATGTGTATCATATTTGATAAAAGCTTGCAAAAATACGTGGTACTATAGATTTTAAATCTGTAATGGCAGAAAAACACCCAATTGGAACAAAGTCACTATTTAAGTCCTTTAAAAAAATGCTTTCCTTGCATTATAAAGTTATAGTTTGTCTTCTAAAGGAAATAATATGTAGATTACTGTATTGAGAATTAACCAGCCAGGCACAGTGGCACAGGCCAATAATCACAGCACTCTGTGAGGATGAGGCAGGGAGCATACATGTTCGAGCCCAGCATAAGCAACTTAGCAAGATCACGTTTCAATATCAAAAAGCAAACAATGGGTTGGGATTGTAGCCCAGTACGAAGACCCTGTATGGCATTCTGAGCCCGTAACCTCCCAAAACAGAATCAAGCATTCTAAGAGTCCAGATTTCATTAAAAATGATATACCCAATTTTATAAATCCAAATAAACTATCTGCTTATAATTCGACTGAAGGTCGCAAGAGGTGAGGTGTATAGTATAGAATATGAAGATCTAAGCAACACTGGCCAATATACCATAACAAACTCTGACAACGTGGATGTTAATTTGGTTGTCTAAAAATAAAACTATTAAGTGAAAATTCTGATCATATATATCAGAGATTTTATACAAACAAAAAATTCAGTGGCAATTTTTATTAAAATTTGGTCGTTAAATGTGTACATTCACATATATATAAATCATATTTATAAAATCCACTGTTTTTATAATTTTTAAACAAGCAGAATGATTACAGCTATAAAATAAAACAAAGCTAAAATATATACCTAATCAGTCATGTCAATATATTCATGGAATGTCCAGAGGAAAGTCAA
The DNA here is from genome assembly GCA_004027205.1 of Ctenodactylus gundi. Lineage (NCBI taxonomy): Eukaryota > Metazoa > Chordata > Mammalia > Rodentia > Ctenodactylidae > Ctenodactylus > Ctenodactylus gundi. Next base: position 204,760 of record PVKB01001133.1, on the reverse strand, counting down.
AAGCAGAAAATGTCACTCTATTTCAATGATCATATGTAATGAACTAAAGAGATGTACCCTTCAGATTTACATTTTTATCAATCCCTTTGTAATAAATGAAACAAGGCAGCTACTCTACAACCACAAATAGGATACTCAATACACGGTAACATCTTTTTTGAAGGAGGTGGTAACTAGCAGTATATAAAGCTCAGAAATGTTATTTAAGAATGCACAGCTTGATTTCAAGGCTGAATACAGATAACCTTTAAAATATAAGCTGTCTAGGAGAAATACAACTTGTCACGTAGGGTATTACTCAAGTAAAGATTGAAGAGCAGTACACTTAGAAATATATGAACATTCCTCAATCAACTGGAGTTTGTTGTATAAACAAAGAATAATTTCCCTTTTATAACAAGAGTAACAAAAGGGTGTGTGTGTGTGTGTGTGTGTGTGTGTGTGTGCATGCATGCATCTACTCCCTTAAATATGACTCTAACATAGAATTTCGTAGAGAAATAATTTTCTCTACTAAAAATTTACATAACAACATGTATTTCAAAATATTTCTGGTTTTCCTTATTTTACCACAAAATATTATAATATCACTATACAATACTGCAGATCTCATAGCATGGTGACAAAGATTAAACACAAAGCATAAAGTTAGTTTACAAAGATACTATGCCTTCCAAAATTTAATTCTACTTGCATATTCCACAGAAATATAATAAAAATTTGATTCAAATTTGAAAGTCAATGACTAAGAGTTGTAAGTGTCTAGACCTGATTCCAGTTGTAACTCCAGGGTTCTGTTTTAGGTTGTTTCCAAATCTGTAACATGCAAGATAATGACAGTACTGCCTCAAGGGTTTTATTTGAAGGATCAAATTAGTTAGTATTCACTCAGCATCCATAACTATTCCTGACACACAGTAAGAATTCATGCACTATTAGCTACTGTTATTTCCATCATTCTCCACTTAAACTAAAATGTGTACTGTTTAGATAAATCAATTTAATTTCATGCATAAAGCAATGTTTAAAAAGTATTTTTTCTTTTTCAATTCCACATTTCCTCCTTTTTCATTTTCTATCATCACTGTACCAAAAAGTACATACGACCGTCATCATATGCACTTAAATTTTAACAGAAAGAGCTGCAGTCTCAACCTAGACTGAAAAAGAAGCAAATTTCTCCATATTAAGTTAGAAAACACACTAAGAGATTCTAGACTAAACTGATATGTTGAAATAGCAATTACATTTTTCCTTACTTTCATGTCTAGAAAAAAAGACCAAAAAATACTTTTAGGCCATGAAAGCAATAGAATATATGAAACATAATATAAAGTGTCTAACATTAAAAATACGGGTTGTCATGGAAAAATGAACCAAATGGAACTACAAGAAGGGTAGTACAGTAAAACATGGGTCTTAACCCTATTTTTATATCCCCAAATACTTCTAAACTGATAAAACTATGAGCTTTCATTCAACCCTTCACATGTGGAGAGAAATTAGGTTGTTTTAATTACTTTTTCATTGTTGAGATGAAATGTTCAACATCTACAATTTAGCTCAAAGTTTTCAGAAGGTGTCACACAGTCCATTCCCGGGCATCCCAGAAATGGTTCAATCACATGGCAGAGGCTACAGAGCTGCTCACAGCAGCGCAGACAGAAGCCAAATGAAGCAGAAACAAGCTCTGTCTGGAGACTCAGGCAAGGTTAGAGATTTCTTCCAAGAAAATGGAGCAATGTTTCTTCTTCCTTCCTCCTTTAATTACTTCAAGCTGCCAGCTGAGCCCCGTACATTGTGGTGGGTGCCCCTCCCTCACTTTCTGGCCCAAAATCAGTAACACAAACCTGAAATCTCCATGCACACCTCAATCTCACAAACTGACACAATCTCTTCAGGTCAAGCCCCAAGTACCCACTCCTTCCAGTCATGCCCTACATCCAGCAGCACAAGGTTCCATAGTTGTCCCACTACATCCAAATCACAGCAATATCATTTCTTTCTGCTGGTTTCTGTAGCCACTAAGACACTCACCAGGATTAGCAGGTACTCAGAAATGGGGAGAAGGAAGGCACAGGGAAAACACAAACACAAGAAACCCAATGGAAAAAGAATACCAACAGACAAGGTCTCGTATCAAAGATTATAAAACGAAGAAGAAAGGTCCCTCCTAGATCCCAACATAGATTACAACTCAGATCCGGCAAATACACTATCATGGGTAGGTATCTAACCTCCTAAGGGAAAAAACAAACACACACAGCTTTGGCTACTGGGTTGGACCATTCACTATACAAACAGTCACTGCTGAGAGCCTACCTGTCCTCACTCCCTTCCCACTGAGAGATGGAGCCCAGAGAGTAAAATACTTGCAGGAGAGAGACTACTCAGATTAGGGCAGTGAGAAAGGCAAGGACTAGACAATCAGTCACAGAACAATGATCGTGTTGAGATCAGTGAGCCTTAAAGAAAGAACTAGAGCATGGTCCAGAACTAGAGCATAGGGATTCAGAATCAAGAAGGGTCAAGGGTGCGGAGGGGAAGAAAGCAGACACTGGAGCAGGGATAGGGTGGATACAGTCCCTCTGCTGCCCTTAACAACCCCAGCCTCTGTGCCCAAGGGGTACACCACACGTCTTCTGCCAAAACACCTCAGAACTTTGAAACTACACAATATTCACTGCGCAGGTCCCCAAAGGCAGCTGAGGTCAGCACCTGTGACATTCCCCAGTCACTGGCTCTTCTATGCTGCTAAGGCCCAAACAGAAGGGCCTCCTTTTGTGTGGGCACCATGGACCTCACAAGCTGAACGGAGACTGTTTAAGAAATGCCAACCAAATTTGCCACAAGCAGAGACAAGGGAGGAACAGCAAAGTCAGCACGCATTCCACAGTGAAGTCACCCAGAATGGAATAAAAAGTAGACTTAAGCAGCTGCAGAAATTTTCAGGAAGAAAAGATGATAAAGAATGAGTAGCCCCTCTGGAGGTCAGGGGAAGATCAGGTGATTGAGCAGTCCTGCTCCTTCAAAACTATTAAAGGTGTCCAGGTATAGGCTGAACACAAAAACATTACACTAGTCATGCCTTCAGGAGTGCAGCTGAAACCTAACAGAACTCTGACTGCTGAGGGAACAAGAGGCAGGCACAGTCCTCCACTGAGATCCCCTGAACCCACTGGTAGGGTGGAAAACAAATCACTGGAGGCCAACTCATACTCAAAACCAAGAAAGAACTGGAGCCCACAACCTTACACAACAGGGACAAGGCTAGATATCTCAACCTTTTGAAATAAAGAGGAAAAGCACACCACTCAAACGCCACCAGAGATATAAACAGCATTGAAAGGCCTTTTCCGTGTCTTTGTGGATAGTTTTGGGTTTTTTCTTTTAAATTTCTCCTTTCATAAGATTTTTGTGTGTGCATGTGTGTATAAAACAGAAAAGAATTACTGCTTCAGTTTAAATGGGATCTTTGATGACTATACCAGATTAATCCCCCCCCCCCCAAAACTGTGTATAGACAATTCAAATAGAAGCTTACTAGAAATGTATTAACTGTTTCTGATTTCTTACAGCTTTTCTTAAACTCCCAGGTACAATTATAACTTTAATATAAAATACGATTTTATTAGTATAGACAATATAAAAATTAAAGTATAACTTTAAAAGTGGAAAACGAGAGAAGAGAAATGAAAGGGCAAGAGCAGTAATGTGCCCACATTTCATTGCACGGTGTGAGTTGAAAAGTGCTAGAAAGAGCAATGACATGCACACACTGGAAAAACTGAATATCTGGCTTGGGGAATTATAGCTCAATAAAATTGTTATTTAATGAGTCAAATAGTTGAATACTTACTTTGTTCATGATTTACCTGTTCTTCGGGAAGTGATTCTTTGGCTAAAATTTTTCTTTCTTTTTTTTTCCTTTACTATTTCCCAATTTGCTAAATTCACAAATGCTACTGCAATATCTGTGTATGTGTAGCCTCGCTAACCTTGTATACCTTTGTTGTTGTATACTATTACTTTTATTTCTAAGGCATATATGGATGGAAGTAAGACTACTGAAAAAAGGATGTCTGTAGGTATGTGGCTTTACATGGTCATTTCACTACATACGACCAGTCCCCTTTCCTACGGGAGTAAAAACACACATTTTCTTAAGCACTATAAAAGAGTACTGCCATCTCACCTCTTTCTTCCTTTCAGAAGTACTTACTATCACTCTTTACTGTCTCTCAATCTGAAAATGGAGGCATGATACATTTTTATTTCTCTAATTTACATTTCCATGAAAAATATGTATCATTTTGCATGCTTATAGCCACAAGGTTCGTCTCTTATTGCCCATTCATATTCTCTGAGTACTTATTTGTTTGTTTTAATAGTACTGGGAAAGGAACCCAGGGCATCACACATGCAAGAGCTCTACCAATTAGCTACATGCCCAGTCCTGAGTTACATATTCTGGGATGAGTTCATCTTATCACCATATAATAATTATTAATTTAATGAGCATATTAATCATCTATCAGTCATATGCATTACATATTTCCAAGCTGTCTTCTTTTTCCTGGCTTAATCTTAAATGTAGTAATAGAAGTCTACTTTTATATTTACATTTTCCATAAATCCTACCATGGGTACCAACCTCTCATATGTGTCTCAATTCCATTTCAACAATTATATTTACTAAAATATTTATTATGTCATCTTCAATCCCCATACAAAACATTGTAGGAAATGCATTTTTAATAGTATCAGTTAGTATCTGGAAAGGTAAGTACATCCTCATTATTATTTTATACAAAATTCAGGGTTAGATTAAAGCATTCATTGTCCTATATTAACTGAATATTAAAATATCTAAATATAAGATTTGCATACTTTAAATATTTTATAAGGAATATTCAAATCCCAAATTAACATCATCACTATTCTATTGGGAGATACAGTATTAAATACTGCATTGAACTTATATATAATTGGAAGAAAATTGATATTTTTCTGACATTAAAAATTTCCCATTTGGCTATAAAGGATATTATAAAGACAACTGGAAAAAATCTGAATAAATGGCACCGTTGTAGCTGTGTTACTTTTCTTATTTGGATAGCTGTCCCACATTTAGATAGAGAACGTGCTTAGAAAATTTTCCCTAAAGTACTTTTACGTAAAAGAGTACCATGATCTCAACTTTCTCTCAAACTTCAGAAAAAGAAAAAAAGAGAGAGAACAAAAGTTACAAAATATTAAGAATCAGAATCTAAAATAATAATGAGTAAGAGTTCTTATATTCTTCTTGCAGCTCTTTTGCAACTCTCAAATCATTTCCAAATACATCCTCTCCGTCTCTGTCTCTTTCTCCTCATCAGACACACACACAAACACTTTCACATGCATACATACACACAAACCCCAAAATAAATGCATCTGGGAATGACTTTCATTAGTTTATATTTTTTCTCTCCTTTAATAAAATGTTATAGTTTTGTTGTAAAGTATATTTATGCTTTTCTTCCCGAACTGACAAAACGCAGCATCCACTCTAATTGCCTAGACTATTGAGCTGGAGTCAAGACGACAGAACTAAAGTGATACAGTGTACAAAAATCCCAATGATTCTTTCAAAACCTAATTTTTAAATTTTTGGTAATATGTAATGTTTAAGCCATGCTACTTAACATCAACAATCTTCCATAATACCATTTGAAAAAAAAAAACAACAGTAATTTCTCCACTCAAGCCACATACACAACCTACCTCAAATTCCGCATGTCTGTGGATATCCTCGGCTCTCTGCCTGCTCAGGATAAATTCAGCTTCATTTGCAACTCTTACTAGATGATCCTTCATTGTTTGGCTAAGCAACCTGGAAGAGATTGGCATTCCAATAATTATTCATATACACAGAACATTCATGATTATTCATGGCTGAAAAGTGGGAACTGATTGATGCAATGAGAACCAGAGTATCTTCTGAATATACAAATGTTTACCTTTCAGTAGTCAGCTAAGGAATTTGAAATTTAACTTCTTTCCTTTCTTTTTCCAGTTTTCTAGCCTTATAAATTTCATCGTTATAGTTCTCTTCTTACATAGACTGGTGGCTGAAGCCACATTAAAGACTCTCAACAAAGATATAGTAAGATACAGAAAGACAGAGTTTTTGGTAAACCACCCCAGTGAAGGGCTCTGCTGGACCCAGAGAAGAGGCATCGAGATATGGCCACTGCAGCTACATGCTAGGGGTGCGCAGCTGAGCTAATAAGTGGTAACTGGAGCGATAAAGTGAGTTGGACACAGAAGATTACATATTTTAAATATTGCATGGTTTCTCTGATTTAGGAAACCCAGAACACAGGCATTCTGTAGAACCAAATGAGTGTAATAGTGGGAGTTACAGGGGAGAGGGGTGTCTTGGAGGGCCAAAAATGGGGAGGGAAAGGGATCATAATACTAATGTGATATGTATGTGCACAAAATACTCAAATTCATTATAAACATCATGTATTGCATATATATAAATAAAAATCGTGGGCAAAACATAGCATAAGTTATTATTTGGGGAGAATATAATTTTTACTCTCATGTTCTAACATCAGACCCACTAAATAATTGATGAATGTAATAGCACATTCTCTTGGCTAATAGTAAACTAATTCCTATAAAGGTAATCTGCAATTAAACCAATGAAAATCGTTAAAGCAAAGTTACCACGTGCTACAGTCTGGTTTAAGTGTACCCTAAAGTGTCCCCTGTGTACTACAGGAAGATGGTAGAACCTTTAGAAGGTTGGGTCCTAATACAAAAAAGATCACTGGGGAGCCTAGGCTCAAAGGAGATACTAGGAGCCCAGCCTCTTCCCCTCTCTGCTTCCCAGGTGCCACTAAGTGAGCTGCTTCCTCTGGAACACACTCTGGCCATTACACACAGCCTCAGCATAGGGGCAAAAGCAACTAAGCCAAACAACTGTGGGCTGAAATACAACGAAACAGTAAGTCAAAAAAAAAAATCTTTCTTCAAAACAAACTGAACATCTCAGGTTATGTTTGTTACAGGAATGCAAACCAAACCAACAAGTCAAGGCTAAGCCTTCAGAGGTGAAGATTCTAAAGGTGAACACACATGAAAAGACATGCTGCGTGAGTTTCTCACTGATCCATGTACTATACTATTCACAAGTGATAAGAGAAAAGATAACTAGAGCCATCACTAGTCTCACAGAACCATGAGTTAAAAACAGGTTTACAGCATGAGAAGATAGTGTGCTGTAGTAGGTCACACAGACTTTTAGTAAGAGCCAAACCATATACCAGGCCGCAAAACACCAAAACAGACCTGCAAACAAAAATTTTAGTGACCTGTTTCTAGATTAACTGGTAGCCAAAAATCTAAGCAAAGCTCTCTGAATGCAGAGAAAAGTAACAAAAATTACCAATGCAAGAAAACCACAACAAATCTCTATATTTTAGGCTAATCTCAGAAGGACTCCATGTTGGAAACAAGTATGTATGCATCACTTTTATGACTTTAATTCTTTTGGGAAGATATCCAAAAAAAGGTATAGCTGAGTCAAATGAAATATCTGTTTTAAGTTTTCTGAGAAACTCCAAACTACTTTCCATGGTGGTTATACCAGTTTACAATCCCACCGGTAATGTAGGAGGGCTCATTTTCCCCATAATCTCACCTGTATTTGTTGTCTATTGAGTTATTATTACAAGCCTTTCTTACTGGATGTGACCCACAGTTGAAGGGATTATATCAACCTAAAAATTAGGAAACACTCAGGGTAGAGCTCATAGGTGCATGTGAATGACTTGGGGGCCAGCAAATGACGGAAGAACACCCTCCCTGGATGTGGGAGGCCCAACTGGCAGCTTGAACTAATTAAAGGGGAAGGAAAATGATTGTTACAGCTTTTCCAGGGAAAATAGAATATACACTCACAATAAAAGGAGAAGAAAAACGATTGTTACAGCTTTTCCTGGCCTTTATGACTATCTACAGACATTGACTTGGTCCTGTTTATATGTTACATGTTACATCTCCACCAGAGATTTGCTCCACTCTCCAATCTTCACCATTGCTCTTCAAACAACCATGATTCACAACAGACTCAAATCAGCTGTCTTATAGTCTCAGAAACGTGTTCTACATCAGTCTGAGAAGCCACTGGGCCATCCAGCTCTCATATGTATGGGCGGCCATTTTGAACTCTCTCTCTTTTGGGAAATGTAAGCCTACCAAATAAATTCTCTTTCTTATTTCTGTCAATTCTACCTCTCCTAGAATCTTAACCAATACACTGAAGTTAGATGGAACCTCTGTTGTTTTGATTTGGATTTAACTGATGGCTAAAGATGTTGAAGATTCTTTCGAGTACGTATTGGCCATTCAGATTTCTTCTGAGAACGGTTCACTCATTTCAGATGAAGGGCAACAACAACAACAACAACAACAACAACAAAACTCCAATGGAAAATAACAGCAACAACTGAAAAATCTATGAAAATACAAAGAGGTATACCAGACTGACAAACTCAGTCCTCCCAAAAAACTGAGAGATCAATGAAAACTACAACAAAACATGGTAAGAAAGTTGGATAAAATAAATAAAAAGCACACAGAGAAAAGAACAGTCTAACATAAATACATCTAGGGTATGAAAAAGAGAGTAGAAACATAATTCAAAAAATCAGTATCTGAAGAGATACATCGGTAAAAGTACTGCAAACGCCAAGCAGGGAAGAAAAACACACTTAAGTCTACAATATTAAAGCTGTCAAAGAAAAAGGGAGAGAGAGAAAGAGAGAGCAAGAGAAAGAGAGAAGAAAGGAAAGAAAGAATGAAAAAGAAAGAAGAAAAGAGGGAATCAAGATTAAAAATAAGAGCCCCTGGAAAATAGCTAGCAAGACATTGAGACTCTCAGACCATTAATTCACCAGTAACTAAATCCAGTCAACAATTATGAGCCTGCATCTTCCACATTCAAATATTAAATGAGCCTATAGCACTAGCCAAAATCTTACATTACTGTTGCAAAGAACTTGAGAGCAAAAACCCCAGCTAACCCATGCTGAGATTCCTGCCCAACAACAACCTAAAAGACAAAAAACGTCATGTTCTTCAGAAGTTCTAATGGTATTAAGTTGCAGTAGGAACATATACCCAGTGTTTAAAATTAAAAAATACACTTCTAAAAAGAAAAACATATATCAAAGAAACTATCAAAATGGAAATTAGCATTCTAAAGTAAAAGGTAATTTTTCAAAAATACACTAAAGCATGTATGATTATGCTAATTAATGAGGAACTTTAGGAAAAACTGGAGGGAAATTTATACACTCAAGTCATTAAAATGGAAAAATTCAAATATATCATCTAAGTATATAAAAAACAGCAAAGGAAATAAGCTGAAGGTAAAACAAAAGACAATAAATTGAAATACATAATAAACAAAACATGTTACAGGACAAAATTAAAGGGAAGACTGGTTCTTTGAAAAGCTGACAAAATCCTACAGAAAATGTAAATTCAAACTAGTAATTACAAAAGGTGATTTAAGGTTAAAAAAAAATCAACTATATTTCATTAGTGTTTAATACCAATAAAATCAAAATAACTTAAGTGCTATTTTTAAGAGCATTAAAGCCCATCAAAAATAGCAAAAACTGATGGAAACATACTAGAAATATGTATAAAATAAAGATTACTCCCAGAAATTAGACTTTTCAAAATTACATCATGTTCATGGAAGAAAAACACTCAATACTGTAAAGATATATACACCTATCCTAAACACCTTTCATTGAAAGGAGTTGGAAAGATAGGGTATTCAGGACCAGGAAGAGTTGCAAATTTAATAGTAGAAATGGCTAACCTGCCACTACAAAACATCTTGCTGTAAGTGTGGTACAACAGTCACAGCATGAAAGTACTTTCATCTCACAGGTCACGTGCCTCACTGTGTAGCAATGGATAAAGCAAACAAACCAACACAGATGCAGATCCAAAACAATTAGCATAGTCTTAGCAACACACCGCATGCTCATGGTTCCATGGTGCAGAAAGATCCATGTGTACACAGGAATTTTACTATGACACTGTTTATAAACGTGTAAATTTTAAAGAAGCAAAATATACAATCATATTATGACACTTATACTTCCAAATTTGCAACAAAGATATGTATAATGTACTTTTAAAAAAACAAAATTTGGAGAATATCATGTACAATATGAAAGAGGAAAAAATGTCACAGAAAATACATCAAATTGTCAGTTATGTGGGGCAGAGGTCATAAATTCTTATCTACAGGCCAAATTTGGCCTGCTAACTGTACTTGTTAATAAAGTTGTATGGGAACATGGCCATGCTCATTCACTTAGTATTACCTATGAAGTCTTCAAATCACAACACTACATTGAGGTGAGAAGCTGTGACAGGAGACATACGTCTTAAAAACCCTAAGCATTATTTGGTCTTCCACGTAAGAGGTATGTATACATAGTTAGAAAGTGAGGCTTAATTTTTCTTACTTGTATTTCTTTATTTGTTGAGATTTTACAAAAAAAAAAATGAAAAAAAGAAAATAGTACTTAACAAAAAAGCTTGGTCATCCATATGCAAAAGAATGAAACTAGTCACACACCTTTCACCATGCACCAAAATGAAATCAAAGTGGATAAAAGACCTAGACATTAAAAGTGAAACACTGAGCCTCACAGAAGACAAATTAGGCAAATATTTAGAAGACATAGGTAGGCAAAGACTTCCTTGACAAGACACCAAAAGCAAACAAAATTATCCCCATTATTAAAAAATAGGATCCTGTCAAATTAAAAAGTTTTTGCACAGCAAAGGAAACTATCAACATTGCAAAAAGAGAATCAACAAATTGGAAAGAACACTCACCACCAACATCTCAGATGGAAAGCTTGTAACTAGAGTATACAGGGAGCTGAAGAAAAGTAAGCCTACCAAAACAAAGGATCCTATTGAAAAGTGGGCAAATGAAATGAAGAGGCAGCTCACTCATGAAGATGTTCAAATGGCCAATAGATACATGAAAAGATGCTCAATATCTCTAGCCATAAGAGAAATGAAAATCAAAACAATACTAAGATACCATCTCACTCCAGACAGAATGACCCATACCAACAAGTCAAACAGTAATCAGTGCTGGCCAAGCTGTGGGGAGAAAGGAACCCTCCTGCACTGCTGGGGGAACATAAATTTGTACAACCACTTTTGAAAGCAGTATGGAGATCTCTCAAAAGAATGGAAATAAATATCCCCTTCTATCCAGTGACACCCCTCCTGGGAATATTTCCAAAAGAGGTCGAAACAACACATAACAGAACTACATGTATACCCACGTACATAGCAGCACAACGTAACAATAGCTAAAATATGGAAGTCAGCAAAATACCCATCAACAGACCAATGGATAAACAAACTGTGGTATTTATACACTATGAAATACTATGCATCTATAAAGTCCAACAGCGTGGAGGCTTTTGCAGGCAAATGGAAGAAAGTAGAGAACATCATGCTTAGTGAAGTGAGTCAGAAGCAGAAGGTGAAACATCGAATGGTCTCTCTGAGAACCCAGATCACAACTATCTCATGGAACTTAAAGTGAAAAACAAAGTGAACCAGGGAGGTAGCATGGGGAGGAATGGAGGGGTGGGTAGGAGGGACAAAAGAGAGTGCGAAAGTCCTTGTCACCTTGACAAGATACATATGTGCACAAAATGCTCAACTTCATTGTAAACCTTAAATTTTGCACTTATACATATCAATAAAATGAGGGAAGAAAACAAAAAGGCTCACTTTAGAAGTTAATAAAGTATCTTGTATACAATGTTGAGGGGACATCATGAAGGTATTGTTCAAAGGCTATTAAACAGTACAATTTCAGGCACTGTAGATAAAAATAATCCCCAGTGTAGTTTTTAAAACTGCTAATGAATAACTTCAAATGATTCCATAGACAAAGAAAGAAAAGGCTTTCAAAACTGCAGGTGTGAAATATTAGTTTGTGCTTCTTCGTTTCCCCTGGGAACCTACAACCACATCATGAATTTACCCTCAATATATTGCTTCACAGTACTCAAACATTAATTGAATCGATTGTCAATGACACACCACTCTTCCATTCCCAATCAAGTAGCCTCAGAATTATTCGTCTCCTCCCTCTTCTCTATCACCTTCCTTTAGGCCTCTAATCACTCAGAAAAACTCGTCAATATTTCTTCTGCAATATGTCCAGTTTTAATTTATGCCATTTCACAACCAATAGCCTAAAAATCAAGGCTTCGTCATTTTAGCAATGTTACAACTGAATATGTCTTTTGAGTGCTTTCTCTGATGCCTTAATATTTTTGCCCCTCTACTTTTTAAAATACTGTCAAATAGCTACTCAACAATTACTGCAATATAAAGGTCAGTCTAAGCACCCAAGATGAGCTTTCCTTGTACCTTACTGGGAAAAAAAGAGAATACACTCAGGTCCATTCCAGTTTTTAACTCTAATATTAAATACTGCGGGGTCAAATCCTAAGGGACTAATTAACTTACGCAATCCTATCTCCTCTATCTCCTTTAGTTAAATATGGCCATCATGGAACATTTGTTATCAAAGCAGAATATGACGAAATAGGACTGCCTTTTCTTAGTCAGGTTACTTAATGTGGCAGGAGTGATAGAATAGTCATAAAGTGAGCTGCTGCTACGCTGCAGAGAAATTAAGTGACAAGAAAGTATGGGCAGCTTGTAAGAGCTGTAAATGTCCTCCAATGACAGTGGCTGGTACCCCAACAAATGGAGACTTCACTCCTATAATTTCAAGAAAAAAAATGAATTCTGTCAAGAATTATGATTTTTAACTATTCCAAGCTCTGGAGCAGCACACAGCTTGGCCAAAACTTTTACCGTGAAACTAGTAAAACCCTAAGCAGAAGACTGAGTTAACTGAGCCGAGGCTTCTGACATAAAGGAACTGCATGACAGTAAATGTATGTTGTTTCAACCTGTGACTTGGTGGAGGTGGGGGGGTCTTAGCAGAGATTCAGCTCAGGGCCTTCATAGTGAGCTACAACCCCAGCCCAATTTTTACTCTGAGACAGGTCTCACTCCACACTGGGCTGCAATCCATGATACTCACACCTCTAGAAAGCTAGGATCGGCTATATGTGACATCTATAGCAGCTGGTTATGCAACCGTACACAAGTAACACAAGTACAACTAAAACCTACAAATACGTTTCCTAACTGTGTATGCTAAATTTGATTATTTTAAGCTACTCAAATTAAGAAAAAGTTTCACAAAAGAACCAGAACATGAAAGTGGGCCTCAAAGACACTCCAGACACAAATGTGAGCAAAGATCAAAACATATTTGTCTGCTACATTTTAAAGAAAATCAGAACATTCCTCCTGCCATTTATTTTTCAAGATGGCCCTTAGAACTTTGAAAGATAAGATAGGTAATTGTGACTCACATTTCACTCATTTTTCTCGCGATACAGCCCAAGTAATACATGTTATTTTTTTAAAATCATGTAACATTTTAATAATGTAACAACAGGAAAAATGTTCTCAGGCCCTTTCCTGTCCATTTTTGAGAAGTGGCCACTATCATTTATAATTTGTTTCTGCCTTTAAAATTTACCTAAGCACATAAAACATGTGGCATTTATATGCAGTATGTATAGCAATTATATGTATATACAGATACATATGCATGAACATGTTTGTAATGCTGTGATATAGATGTAGAAATATGTTTGATATTTAAAGAGCCTTTGTGTATAAACAACATGTACCATTATACAGAACAGCCACAAAGTATTCTAGTGGCTGGGACATACCACAACTTATTAAAATGGTCCCTTACACAGGTCACTCATTCCTTCTTTATTTTAACTGCTAACCTAACCACTATTTAGTCAGTTACTTAAACTGGAAATATTTTTATGACTCTTCCTTCTTCATTATTCCAAAATCCAATATCCTAACTATTGTCTATTCTACATGTATAACAAATCTAGAACAGTTTTGATCTTGAATATTTTCCAATGCCCTTACAGCACTCAGCATCAACAATATTACAACAGCTTCCAACCAAAATTCTTTCCATTAGCTAATAGTCTTTGCTGCTCTTGCTCAGGGTCATCTTTTCAGGATGAAGATCTGGTAATTGCTGTATACTTCTAAAGTTTTAGCCACCTTTCCTTGATTAGTCTCTAAACACATTTCCGTGACTTAGAAATCAGTCTCATTTTTACTAAACCTTTATACTGTAAGCCCTTCTGGCCAGAAACTGCCTTCTCAAACAGTACACTCCTGCTCTTTTATACTTCTTTTCCTCTGTTCCCATCATCCCTTTAGTCAGGAATAACCTCACTTCAGATTCTATCTTGCCTACCTCAACAATCCTTCAAAGCTACATTCAAAGGTCAACTTCACAGCTTCTCATCCAAACCTGCTTTCCCTTCTTAAAATTATTCACCTATCAAGTTGCATATGTATCTTTTCTAGTAATCTTTACATTCTAACATTCTATGTACCTGTTGGGTCAAAGAAGACCCAATAGACAACATCTCAGTGTATCTTGGGCAATCCTATCTCCTTTAGGTAAACCTGTCTTCAGTTCCATACTCGGCCAACTGTATCTAATTTACCTTTATATCAACTGAGCATAGCACGATGCCTGAGCTTAGGCATACCTGCAGCTGAGCAGTGCTTGTAAGGAAGACAAACTGAACATCCACTTATGCCAGGAACTTCTAAACTGCTCACTCTAAGGAATACAAACATATACAAAAGCATCCTCAAGGAGTTTAAAAATACAAAAAAGTTTGGATTATATATAATCAGCAAGTTAACTATAAAAAGCAACTTACAGTTCTTAAAACATGTTCTTTTCTTATCTTAAACAATATATACAGTAACAAGTTTCCTGTTGTTCTTGCCAACTGTGGCTACTTCTTCACTTTCCCATTTGCTGTATCTCCCTTTGTGCCACAATCACGCTGTAGTGTCCCCAGGCTCGGTTCGACACACTTCCTTCTATCTAAATTATCTCTGATTTGGGAAGCCCAGAGTACAGGAATTCTATTGAGGCAAATGGGTGTGATGGAGTCACCGGGAGATGGAGAAAGCTTGGGACAGGAAAAAGTGGGGAGGGGAAAGAACTGTAATGCTGATGTGATATATATGTACACAAAATATTCAAGTCCATTATAAATATTATGTATTTCACACACATACACACGCATACACACACACACACACACAAACACACACACATAATGTTACATATGGCAGGAAAAAATTATCTCATCTAGTCCTGTGACCTTCAAACCTCACTTATATGCTACTCATTCCTCCATTTGTACATCTACCACTACAACTGGTTCTCTGTATTTCTGACTTATGTAGACAATTGCCAAACTGAAATCTTCAATTGAATATCCAACAGGAATTTCAAATTTAGTGTTATTTTCCAAAGCAGAAATAAGATCTTACCACCCCCCTGCAAATGACTCATCTTTCCTTACCATTATCTCAGTTGTTCCAGTACAATAGCATCTAAATTCACGCAAGGAAATCACAGAATATTTCTAATTTTATCATTCTTTCACCTCAAAATCAAATTCATGAAAGTGCTGTCATTTAACTTTTGAGTGTGAATGTGTGTGTGGTACTGAGGTTCCAATCCTGGGCTTTTGAACTGAACTATATCTCCTGTCCATTTTTTATTTTTTTAGAGACAGAATCTCATTAAGTCACTAAGTTGCTCATGTTGGTCTCAAACGCTTAACTTTCCTGCATCAGCCTTCCAGGAGCACTAGGATTGCAGGCCTGCAACAATATCTCATCTTGGAGTACTTCAAGTACTAAATATATCACAAATCTACTTCTCTCCACAATCACTGCAGCTACATCATTCCATGCCAACATAACCTTCAATAATCTGTTGACTTGTCTAACCCACATTTATCTTATATACTAGCCCTAACACAATTAACTCTTCTTAAAATATAAGTCATAGTGCTGGGGAAGAAAAGATGAAGTTGGATTCTTACTACTAGGTTTAGAGTATTTATGCCTCTCCAAATTACACGTTGAAACTTAGTTACTAATGCAGTAGTATTAAGAGGTGGGGTCTTTAGGTCACAAGGGTTCAACTGGGAAGATTATCAAACCCTTACAACAGGGGCTTCACATAGCATTTGCCCCAGTTTACCCTTGTACCTCCTGCTTTTTGCCACATGGGAGCACAGGATTAAGATAGCTTCAAAAAGCAGACAGGCTTCGAAAGTGAACATATCTTAGATTTCTTACACTACTTCCCTCCTCCTCTCTGGATCCCAAAATCTCATCCACTTTGTTTTATAAATTGCCTGTTTTCTGCATTTCTCACATTAGAGAAAGCATGTAATATTTAACCTTATGAATATGATTCACTTTATTAAGCATGATGGTCTCAAGTTATATCCACTTACCTGTAAATGCTGCAAATATGTCGCTTTTTATGAAAGAGTAGTACTGCCATACAAATACGACTTTTAGGTATCCTTTGGTTGCTGATGGATATTTCAGCATCTTCCACAATTTATCTATTGTTAGTTGTGATACTATAAATATGGATGTACATGTACCTCTGTATGTTGCTTTAACTCTTTTGGAAACAGACCCAGAAGAGGCACAGCTGGATTAAATGTAATATTTATTTTCAGCCTTTTGAAGAATCTGCTTTCCATAGTGGTTTTATCAGTTCAGTCCCACCAGCGATATAAAAGTTCCTTTTTCCCCTACGCATCTATAGCTTACCAGCATCTACAGCTGTTTCAATTCTTAGTATACACAATTCTCACTGGGATAAGATGGTATCCTGGTGATGTTTTGATTTGCATTTATCTACCGACTAAGGATGTTGAACATCTTTTTCATGTATTTGTTGGCTATTTGTATTTCTTCATATGAGAACTGTCTATGCATTTCCGTGGGCCATTTTTCAATTGGGTCTTTGAGTTTGAGATTTTTATATTTGTCAGTTCTTTATATATTCTAGTTACTAGCTTCCTGTCCAAGGTGAAGGCAGTAAAAGAAATTTCCCATTCTATTGGTTCTTCTTTCATTCAGTTAATTGTTTCTTTTACCACTCAGAAACTTTTTTCCCCACATTTTATTGATATGTATATGTGCAAAATTCAAGGTTTACAATGAGGTTGGACATTTTGTGCACATTTGTATCTTGTCATGGTGACAGGGCTTTCCCACTTTCCTTTTGTCCTCTCCCTACCCAACCCTCCCTCCCTCCCTCCTCCCCCAACCTACCCCCCCTCTTTCACTTTGTCTTTCATCTTAAGTTCCATAGGTGTTGTGATCTGGGTCTCTCATATCAGAGAGACCATTCGTTGTTTCACCTTCTGCTTCTGACTTACTTCACTAAGCATGATATTCTCAAGTTTCTTCCATTTGCCTATAAAAGCCTCCATACTATTGGACTTTATTGATGCATAGTATTCCATTGTGTATAAATACCACAGTTTGTGTACCCACTGGTCTGTTGATGGGTATTTTGGTGACTACCATATTTTAGCTATTGTTAGTTGTGCTGCTATAAACACAGGCATACGTATATCTCTGCTATGTGTTGTTTTGGCCTCTTTTGGATATATTCCCACAAGGGGTGTAAACTTTTAAATTTGAAATGGTCCCATTTGTTGATTCTGTAGATTATTTTTTAAATTTTAATATTTATTTATTTATTTATTTTTGCATCAGGTACCCTACTAAAGCCCATGTCCACACTATTGTGTCCTTCAGAAGGTACAGTGTTTCAGTTTTGATAGCTAGGTCTTTGATCCACTTTGACTTGATTTTGGTATATGGTGATAGGTTTGTATCTAGAGTCATTCGACACATGTGGATAACCAATTTTCCCAGCACCGCTTAATGAAGAAGCTATCCTTTTTGTAGTATATGTTTTTGGCCCCTTTGTCAAAAATCAGGCAGCTGAGGGTACTAAAGGTTGTCTCTGCATCCTCAGTTCCATTCCATTGGTCAAACTCTCTGTTTTTGTACCAGTATCATAAGGTTTTTTTTTTTTTTAATCACTGTTGCTTGACTATCATGAGAAAGGCACAAGCAACAAAATAAAGAGTTAAAACTGCTCTACATCAAATGATACAAATAAAAAATTAAAAGACAACCTACAGGAGAAAATATTTGAAAATAATATAACTAATATGGGTTAATATCAAGAATAAATAATCAGACACAGAGATAAACACCTGTAATGCATGCTACTCAGGAGGCTTGCACTGAGGTGATTGAGGTCAGCCTGGGCAATACAGGAAGACTATCTATATATAAAAGAATAACTGAATAATCTGAAAAATGAGCAAAGTACTTGAATAAACATTTCTCCAAAGATATAAAAGTGGCTACTAGAAAAATAGAAAGGTTTTCAACACCAGTCACTGAGGAAATGCAAATTAAAACCACAAGGTAACCTCTCTAACAAATGGTGCTGGAAAAACTGGATATTCACACAGAAAATTGAAACTAGATCCCTATCTCTCACTCCATACAAAAAACAATTCAAAATTGATCAAAGCCCTAGATATAAGACCTGAAATATGCAACTGCTAAAAGAAAACACAGGGTGGAATAATTGAAGCCACAGGTGCAGGCAAAGACTTCTTAAATAGGAATCCAATACCACAGGAAACAAGACCAAAAATCAACAAGTACGACTACAATCAAACTAAAAGTTTATGAAGATGAAGGGAAACAATTAACAGAGTAAAGAGACATCCTACAGAATTGGAGAAAACTTTTGCCAGCTACATTTCCAGCAGAATATATAAAGGAAGAGTCAGTCTCTCTCTCTCTCTCTCTCTCTCTCTCTCTCTCTCTCTCTCTCTCTCTCTCTACCAAACAGTTCATAGAGTACATGGGCAAAAGAACTGAACACTTCTAATATGGCCAATAAGAATATAAAAATCAAGTGATAACAGTTAGTAGTAGTATTTTTCAAAATAGTGCTGGAGAAAATACAAGGAAAAAGAAACTCTATGAGCTATTTGTGTGCCTGTGCCTATAAAAGCATTATTTACAATGCAAACATCATGGTGGAATAATGGATAAACAAAAGAAGGCATGTATAGGTAGGCTATGGCTTACAACTTTTAAGCTTTATGATGAAGTGAGGAAGTCATATACATTCAACGGAAACCACAATTAGCATTTTTAACTCTGATTTTTTCTCAAATTAGTGACATGAAGAAAGATAAACTCTCCAGAGAAAAGGGTTACCACACTTTGTCACAAAACTATCACAAGAGTAAATAGTCAAGAGAGTATGCACCATGTGGGTAGTTTATGGTATTTAATAGGTTAGCTGTATGGAATAAAATTTGACTAAAATATTTCTCAGCTTGTAATGGGTTTAACAGGACATAATGTCCATCATATATTTAGATGCATCTACATATGCAATGAAAAATTATTCAGTCTTTAAGAAAACTCTAATAGGATATAAACACGCATAAACTTTTGAAACATTATACTAAACTGTGGATACCAAAAGAAACATACTGAATGACTGCACCTGAATCAGTAGTTAGAGTAGTCAATTTCTCACGGAGAGAAAATTGAATGGGGCATGCCAGGAACTATGAGGAATGGAGAGTTTTCATTTAGTGCCTATAGGATTCCACTTGTGTAAGGTGAAGTGTTTCAGAGATGGTTGGCAGTGATCACTACACAATACTGTAAATGTACTTAATTAATGCCATTGAACACTATATTTTTAAATGGCTAATATGATAAAGTTTATATTAACTACATTTTACATAATATAAATCACTAGGTTGCCCAGGCTAGATTGGAATGCATGATCCCCTGCCTCAGTCTCCCAGAGCACTGGATTATAAACAGGCAATACCACTTCCAGGCTCATGCGTCTTTTCTAAACACCCACATAACGGCCTCCCGATAAGCTTCCCTCTCTTTTCTCCTGTAACATTTTCCTGCTTTGTCTTCTTCTAAGCATTATTACTATTTGGACTATCTCACTTCGTTTACTTGTTCACAGTTCTATGACCACACAATTATATCCTCAGACTATATAATAGTAACTAGCATACATAATACATTCAACAAATAGGTACTGAATGAATGACAGAACACAAATGCAATAAGCCAAACTCTTTTTTTTTTGTTTTGTTTTCTTCTTGGCTACTTCTTTATATGGGAAACCTTAAGTGGCCAACAGAAATTCAATTTAAACCTCTTCTAAACCAAAAAATAAATAAATAAAATAAACTTCAGTTCTGGCCTACAAAGAACTGCATTTTACATCAATCTTATACCTAACGCTCATTGCAGGTATAGAGATTATTGTATTTGTTTGTATAGTACCTTATGCAAACAATACTACTATCCAATGAATATTATTTCTATTTTTCTCAATTTAGTAACTATACATATATGTGTATATATATATATATATATATATATATATATATATATGTTATTTATTCTATTTTTTAATCTACCATGTATCTAAGATATACTGGTCAGATAAGCCCAGTTATTAAATATTATCTAAGATATACTGGTCAAATAAGCCCAATTATTTAAATATTATATTATTCAAATAATATTAAATTATTAAATAATATTCTATTATTATTTGATAAATGAGTAGTTAGTGGAAATACTTCAAACTAAATATTATTAAATATCTAAATTTATCCAGGCAAGCCTTTTTTCAGATTAATAAAAATGTACCACAAATTTAACTGTGAAATTTTCAATGCATGATACAAAATGATTACTAACATTAAAGCATACTGCAAAAATAGATTAGGATGTATACAAAATATTGACACTTTCACAGAAAAGGGGAACATGTTTTCTTTATAATTTACAAAATGGTTTTAAATCAGCATCTCAAAGGTCTTCACTACATTATTTTATTTATTTTAAAAGTATAATTTTTCAATTAGTTAAGGAACACATAAAAATTAAAGTACCATTTTACATGTCCACATGCCTATTTTCTTAACTCTATTATTTGATTTTTTAGCACATGCAATAACAATGTACAACTATTCTAAGAATTAAAGGTAAAGCGACCTTTAATTACAGTGAGCAGTGTTAAAATGCTAGACTTCCTCTAAAGTAGATTAAGATTCTAAGCACAGAGTACAAAATGATTCACGTTTTAATATTAAAAAGAAAAACTATGTATAATTTATATTTTATAGTACAAGGAAAAAGAAGAAAAAAACCCCACATGTCAGCTGTAGGAAACAAACAGCCCTATCAAGTGACCAAATAGAAAAGATTCACACTAGAGGCTCAATAAATAACAGTAATGATGACAACCATCTCATATAACTACATTACAGTCCATCGTCCACATCTGATTATACTAGTCTAGACCTTGGGTAAGCACATACACACATTTTCAAAAGAGTTTTCCAATATTACATCTCTGTTTCCTGGGCTTTCTATGACCTCTATTAGCAGAAACTGTCAGGATTTTTCTAGGAATCATGACCATTAATAAACGGAAAGTTACCTTCTAACATTAAAATTTCTTTAGAATTACCTACAAAGAATGTTGATAGGCCAGGGAGGAAATTGTTTCTGAAGATTTTTTTCAGTAAGCAAAGAATAAATACAGCCTAACTTCTACCATTATCAGCTAAATAAATTAATATAATCTTAATTCTTAAATTGAAAAATTATTTCCTAACTATCCATGTGTATTTCTCCCTGCTTACCTCTCTTTCCCTCTCTCTCTCTCTCTGTTTCTATCTCTTTCTTCTCTCTCACAGCATACTGAATAATTCAGTATCACACACATCCTTGTTATGGTTTGGATCTACAATGCCCCCCAGAGTCTCATGTGTTTGGAAGGTGATTCAATTATGGGGGTTAATCCACTGATTTCCGGTAAGGTTAAGAAGTGGACCCTGGTCAAAAGGTCAAACCACAGGGGCATGACCAGGAAGGAGATACCTCCCTTGCTAGCTCAGCCCTTCACTCTCTGCTTCCTGCTACAAAAGAATGAACAGCTTTTCTCCAGCTAGGTCTCTGTCATGCCCTTCTGCCAGGGCAGGCTCCAATGAATGAGCTGAGACCTTTTGAAACAATGAGAGAAAATAAACCTTTCTTCCATTAAGTTGCATCAGATATCATGTCCCAGAAAGAAGAGTGCCTAAGACAACCCTTAAGTTGGTATCTCTCTGCTTCTTTCTGAGTTAAAACTCTTAGTAACAACTTTGAATAAAAGACATAAAGAGTCTTACACCACAAAATGCAAAAGCCGGCAACCTGAGAACAGGCGGGTGATCAACAAAAAAGTATTTCTTTTTTAATATTTAATGGGCTTCCCTAACAGTTAACAGGAACCTAGATCTTTCTCAATGGGGAGCTAGATCAAGCAGTATCTATTTGTACTGGAAAGCAATACTCCTCATTTGGGAGAATACAGTGCATTCTTCATATTCTTTAGTACAATCACAATGGAAATAGCAAACATGCTGTGAAGCTATTTCTCCCTGAGGATAGCTTAATAAGTTAATATAAATATAAAATTTAACAAAAATATCACAGTCTGACATCAACTTGTTTTTCCAAACTTATTTTGCACAATAACCTCTGGTTGAACATTTTAAAATAACTCAAGAAAGCAAAAGGAATGGTTTGCAAGTTGACATATTCTAAATCAAAGAATTTCTCAGAAATGAGACAGAATTTATTCTCACAAATGTGCACAGAAAGATAGAAGATATTTATATGTAGAACAGAAATCACGAAAGCAAATGGTTGGGTGCCTTCCCTCTATAAATTCACATGTATGCCCATGTTTATATTTAAGAAGCAGCACAACTAACAATAGCTAAAATGTGGAAGATGCAAAAATATCCATTAACAAACCAATGGTAACAAAAAAAGCAGGACATGTCCACAATGGAGACAGGATTGAGGCTTCTGTAGGTAAATGTCACAACTTGAGAGCAAAATGCTTAGTGACGTGTGTCAAATGCAGAAAGAAGGTTAAATATCAAATGGTTTCTCAAATAAGGGAAAGCTGGAAAATGGGCATTTTATAGAACTAAATACATGTGATAGTGGGAGTTGGTGGGACGATGAGGGACGAAGCAGAAGGGAGCGGAAGGACTGTAATGCTGACACACTATGTATGTGCACAATATACTCAAGCTCATAGTAACCACTATGTATCATACACACACATATATATTGAAGAGGAGGAAAAATGTTCTGTTGCAAAATATTAGCCATTTTCTATTTTTCAATGCCAACGGTGCATCCCTAACATTTCACAGGAAGTCCTCCTTTTAGATGCCATCTTTGAACACCCTTTTAAAGATTATAATGCACTATGTCTCAGATTATACCTATATCCTCTTATTCTCTAGTTTGAGCTTCTCAGTTGTACTCATCATCTTCTGAAATGTTATCAATTTTTTAACTTCCTATTCTTACTAATTAAACTCTACGAGATTCAGAGATGTCTACGCTATTCATTGCTGAATTCCCAGAGCCCAGGACTATTTTTCTTATAATACTCATTTTTATCTGGTTTAGTAAATGATTCCATTTAGATGCAAGACCAAAATTATATATATGTTGACCTTTCTGAGAAAAGCCAAACAGCAAATCTTGTACTGCCCAACATGCCCTGAAAAGCAGTGGAATTTAGCATTGTTACAGCACTGTCAGGAGGTTAAAAAGTACACTGTGAATATAGTACATTGTTTTACATCAATAAGAACACACAAATTTAAAAAGTAACCCCAGAAAAATAATTTGAATATAAAATTCACAGTTTCTAGGACAAGTAAGTATATACAACAGATACACAAATCCTGTTAAATTATGAATTTATAAACTATTCATAAAACTCAAAAATTAAAAAGACTAATCTGACCACATGAATACTTTAAACCAAAATATAAGACAAAAATAAGTAACATAGTTATTCTAAGTAATGATAAAATTCTAATCCTCGATAAGCTATTAAACTTCACAGAATATAAAACACTGAATATTAAAAACTGATTCTTTTAAAAGTAAAGAAAAGCAGATACTTCATTCTACACACAAGCCTCTACATCAATTTAATCTAGGATAGGAGGAGACAGAGTGGATAAAGGCTCCATTGACTGGTATTTCCCACCTCCAACCCTAGAACTAGGCATTGAACCTAGAGTCCTGACACTGAGCAGCCCTGGCTCATTTTGAATTTTTATTTTGAGACAGGGTCTCACTAAGTTGTTCATGCTAGACTAGAATCTGAAATTTTCCTGTGTCAGCCTCCCAGAATACTGAGATTATATGCCTGAGCCAGTAGGCCTGGCTACCATTCAACTAATCTTTGGAACATTGATGTCTGACTCTTACCCAAAATGTGAAAACACTATAAATTTTATGACTATTTATCTGGAGTTTCCCCATAAAGCATTTTACTGTACATGTAACCTTACTATTTCAACCAAAAATCCTAATGCTTCTTTGGGTAATAACTCAGGATTTCTGAAAGAAAATCTCTAATACAAGTCAAATTTCTCCTCAACTGGTACAGACATAAGTATGTAGTTCAGCCACACTGCTTACTGATGTAGAATACATATCTGAACACCAATGATAATGGCCGAAAGTGTCCGATGAAATGAATTACGTTTTTTTCCCCTCCTTACCTCTACTTCCATTCATTTTCCTACTGAATCATTTCAGAGACCTTTGTTAAAAATTGATGCTACTTAGAGAAGTAAAAGAAAATGCCTGGGCTGCTAAATGAATGTTCACAAGCCAGAAGCGAAATCTAAGTGATCAAATTACAAAGACACCAATGAGTGGATGAGCACCAGAAACATTATGTCTTTTATGGAGGGCATTTACATATTCAGATCCAAATCTGAGTTAGTGCTCTAACAGGCAGACCCAGAGAATCCCTAGAGGATAACCAAGAGATATGTCCAACAGGATATGAGATAATCTGCTCTTTCTGTGCGTTCCAAGAAAGAGGAAAAGAAAAGACACAGCAGCAGAATTTGGAGTAAATTCTTATGAGAATGACGTTCTTAAAATTATTTTTAGTACACTAAAACCAGCACACTAAATAGTTTTTAATTACTTATATATTTAACAAAATTCAAGATGAGAATTTAAATATCAAAAATTTTAACAAATATTATATCTCTAAACAGGGCTATTTAGCCTTTTTGCCTGATTATTACTATCGGAGTTGTCAAATTTGTGTTAGGTAAATGAAAAACATCTCTTATATTTTAAAATATGAATGAAAGAGAAACAATGAGAAAAATAAAAAATTAGGAATATCAGTAACAAAAGTGAGAAAAACTTTATAGAACTAAGTAAACTTTAAAACTTTTACAAATAGGGCTTTTGAACTTATTTTTCAGAATACAAGAATACAAGAATAAAAACAGAACCACAAAAATATATCAAATACGTATGATGATCACTATTCCACATATAACTCCCTCTGAGAAAGATATGTCATATAAGTAAAGTTATAAAACAGGATTATTAAGTCCAGCCTGCTGGTGGATGTCTCTAATCAAGCAGTCAGAGAAGGTGAGATAGAAGGATCGCAGGTTCAAGCCTAACCTGGACAACTCAGTGACAAAGAGAGACTTTGTCTCAAAGTGAAGATTATTATTTTTTTTTTAAAAAGACAAAATGCAGCTCAGTGTGGAGGCCCTATATTCCATCCTCACCACTACAAAAAAAGTATAAACCATCAATACATCATTACAATTTACTGAGTAATGCCACATACAGTACCTACCTACATCACAGCTACTCGGAATAGCATTAGCAGCTTCGTATTCTCTAAAAGATATCTGTTAGAGGGACCATGAAAAGACTGGCCAAGGTAAAGAGGGAACCTAGCAGGCAGATCTGTTTTGCCAGCAAAATTCAAACCAATAGTATACCACAACTTGGGGTGTAGCTTAAGGTTAAAACTCTTGCCTCACATTTGCAAGGCCCTGGGTTCGAATCCCTAGCACCAGATAAAAATTAGCCAGGCATGGTTATGCCTATAGTCCCAGCATTTGGGAGCTTGAGGCAGGAGGACTGCCATTAGTTCAAGATCAGCCTTAGCTATACAGCAAGTCCAGGACCAGCCTGAAATTCCAGAGGGAAACTCTGCTGGGGGGGGGGGGGGGGGGGGGGGGGGGGGGGGCAAAGAGAGGAAGAGACAGATATTAAATAACATCAAAATCTCAAAGATTAGAAAAAAGAAAGATAAAATATGAAACTAAAACAAGACATATAACAAAGAACTCAATTTTAAAATATAAGCAAGAATGTCACTGGATTTATTTAACTAATACATTTTCCAATCCAATTAAAAATATTAAGGTGTAGATTTAAATAAAATGGTTAAGATGGGGCTGTAGTAATGGCAAGATGATTAAAGTACTTGTAAGCTCAAGTCTCTAGGTTAGATGCCACAGCATCAAATAAAGCTGCTGGTGGTGCACGCCTGTAAACCCAAAACTCAAGAGGCTTAGGCGGAGGACTGCTGTGAATCCAATGACAGCTTGGGCTCCAAAGTGAGTTCAGGACAAGCCTGGGCAACAGAGCGAGACACTGCCTCAAAAAAAAGGGGGATGAGGAGATGGCTTACATAAAGCCAACCAAGTGCAAAAACAAAATTAACAGAAAATCAAGACATATAATGTGATGTACCACATTTGAATTTAGAATAACGTTGAACACTCAGATTTCATTCAAGAAATTCAGAAGTAGTGATAAAATATTTTCTATTAATGTGGTGTTGCAGCACCATAGACTAAAAGATAGCTTTAGTATCACTTAAGAATCCAAAATTGCTTATTTCAAAACCTATGAAGAGGTCAAAATTACAACAGACACCACAGAAACTCAGAAAATTATAAGGAACTATTTTGAACACGTATATTGCAAAAAAAATCAGAGTACTGTGAAGAATAGATGACTTCCTAGACACATAGGAAATATCAAAATTGAACCAAGAAGACACAAAAATCTTGAATAGTCCCATTACATACCCAAATATTGAAGCAGTAAGGAAGTGTCTACCCACAAAGAAAAGGCCAGGAACAGATGGATTTACAGAAGAATTTTTTCAGTACTTGAGAGAAGAGTTTGCTGCAATGATGCTCAAACTGTTTCATGAAGCTGGAAAAGAAATAAACACTAGCAAACTCATTTCTGGAGGCTAGCATCACCTTATTGCCAAAAGCAGACAAAGACTTAACCAGGAAGAATAACTACAGTCCAATCTCCATAATGAATATGGGTGCAAAAATTCTCAATAAGATTCTGGCAAAAAGAATCCAGAAAGTAATGAGAAAGATCATACACCATGATCAAGTGGGCTTCATTCTTGGGATGCAAGCCTGGTTCAACATACATAAATCAATCAATGTCATGTATCACATCAACAAAAGCGAAAACAAAAGCCTCATGATCATCTCAACTGATGCTTGTGATAAAATCCAACATCCATTGATGATTAAAAGAAATCCTGAGGAAAACTGCATAAGAGGGTCTTCCCGCAAACTAATAGAAGGCATATAGGTCAAACCTATGGTAAATCGGGAGAAATTGAAAGCAATCCCATGTAAATCAGGAACACAACAAGCCTGTCCACTTTCACCACTCCTATTCAACGTAGCCCTTGAAACCCTCAGCATAACAATCAGAAAAGGAAGTGAAATAAAGAGAATATTGGAAAAGAGGAAGTCAAACCATCGTTCTTTGCAGATGATATGATTATCTATACAGAAGACCCCAAAAACCCTACTATAAAACTGTTGAAAATAAAAAATTCGGCCAAATTACAGGGTACAAAATCAAGGCTAAAAGATTAATAGCACTCCTTTACATTAACAATGAAATTAATGAGAAAGAGGTCAGAAAAATCCATTCTCAGTAATCCAGCAAAAAATTAAGTATGCAGGAGTAAACCTAACCAAGGAAGGACAAGAAAACCATATTACAGTGAAAAAAGAAATGGAAGAAGACACCAGAAAATAGAAAGACATCCCCTATTCTTGGATAGACAGAATTAATATAGTCGAAATGACTATAATATAATTCCTACCAAAATACATTTTTTTCACAGAACTTGAAAAAACAAACCTTAAATTCATATGGACCCAACGGAAACCTAGGCATTCATATGCAGAAAAATGAATCTAGTGACACATCTGTCATGGTTTATCAAAATTAAATCAAAGGAGGTCAAACACCTAGACATTAAAACTAAAACACTGAACCTTCTCAAAGACAAATTAGGCAAAAATCTAAAAGATAAAGGTGTAGGCAAGGACTTTCTTAATAAGACAATAACCATAAAAGACATGGCCCCCAGAATCAACACATGGAATTATTTCAAATTAAAAAGTTTCTGCAAGGTAAAGGAAATTATTAATAAAGAGAAAACCAACAAAATAAGAAAAAATATTCACCACCTATACCTCATACAGAAGGCTAATAACTTAGAATATACAAGGAACTGAAAAAAGCCCCTCAAAATCAAACATTCAATTAAAAAATGGGACACAGAAATGAATATGCAGTTCTCATATAAAGTTCAAATGGCCAATAAATACATGAAAAGTTGTTGTACATCACTAACCATTAGAGCAATGCAAATCAAAACATCACTAAGATACTGTCTAACCCGAGAGAATGGCATATAAGTCCTTGTCACCTTGACAAGATACACAGGTGCACAAAATGCTAAACTTCACTGTAAAGTTTAAATTTTGCACTTATACATATCAACAAAATGGGAAGCAAAAAAAGTTCAAATAGCATTCAGCACTAGCGAAGCTTTCAGAAAAAGGAACTCTCTTACAGTGCTGGTAGGAATGTAAACTGGTACAGCCATTGTGGAAAGCAATATGGAAGTTTCTCAAAAGGCTGGAAATATATATTCTCTTCAATCCAGCAATAGCCCTTCTGACAATTTCCGCAAAAGAATTAAAAACACCATATAACATAGATATATGTATACCTATGTTCATAGCAGCACAACTAACAATAGCTAAAATGTGAAAGATACCCAAATACCCACTGACAGATCAATGGATACATAAATTGTGATATTTGTATACAATGGAATAATACTTGTCTATAAAGATAGATAGGTTTAAGGCTTTTGTAGGTAAATAGAGGCAACCTGAGACCACGATGCTTAGTGAAGTGAGTCAGAAGCAGAAGATTAATTCATATCAAAATACCTACAAGTTTCTTCAAAGAACTTGAAACAACAATTCTTAAATTCATACAGAACCAAAAGAGACCAAGAATAGCCAAAGCAATCCTCAGCAACAAGACCAAGGCAGGAGACATTACAGTTCCAGACATTAGGCTGTACTATAAAGCAATAGTTGTAAAAACAATTTGATACTGGCACAAAAGTAGACAGATAGACCAGTGGAACAGAATTGAAGATGCAGAGACAAACCCAAATACCCTCAATCGCTTAATCTTCGACAAAGGGGCCAAATGCATACAATATAAAAAGGACAGCCTGTTCAACAAAAGGGGCTGGGAAAATTGGACATCCACATGGAAAAGAATGAATCTAGCTACACACCTATTACCATGTACCAAAATCAAATCAAAGTGGATCAAAGACCTAGACATTAAAAGTGAAACACTGAACCTCACAGAAGACAAATTAGGCAAATACCTAAAAGACATAGGGGTAGGCAAAGACTTCCATGACAAGACACCAAGAGCAAAAGAAATTATCCCCATTATTAACAAAGGGGATCTTGTCAAATTAAAAAGTTTCTGCACAGCAAAGGAAACTATCAATATTGTAAAAAGAGAACCAAAAGACTGGGAAAAAATATTCACCACCAGCATCTCAGATAGGAAGCTCATAACTGGAATACACAGGGAGCTGAAGAAAAGTAAGCCTACCAAAACAAAGGATCCTATTGAAAAGTGGGCAAATGAAATGAAGAGGCAGTTCACTCATAAAGAAGTACAAAGGGCCAATAGATACATGAAGAGATGTTCAATATCTCTAGCCATAAGAGAGATGAATATCAAAACAATGCTAAGATAACCATCTCACTCCAGACAAAATGACCCATACCAAATAGTAATCAGTGTCAAATAGTAATCAGTGCTGGCCAGGCTGTGGGGAGAAAGGAACCCTCCTGCACTGCTGGGGGAATGTAAATTCGTACAACCACTTTGGAAAGCAGTATGGAGATCTCTCAAAAGAATGGAAATAAATATCCCCTTCTATCCAGTGACACCCCTCCTGGGAATATTTCCAAAAGAGGTCAAAACAACACATAACAGAACTACATGTATACCCACGTTCATAGCAGCACAACTAACAAGAGCTAAAATATGAAAGACAGCAAAATACCCATCAACAGATCAATGGATACACAAACTGTGGTGTTTATACACAATGGAATACTATGCATCTATAAAGTCCAACATCTTGGAGTCTTTTACAGGCAAATGGAAGAAACTAGAGAACATCATGCTTAGTGAAGTGAGTCAGAAGCAGAAGGTGAAACATCGAATGGTCTCTCTGATATGAGAGTCCCAGATCACAACTCTTATGGAACTTAAAAGAAAAACAAAGTGAACCAGGGGGTTAGGGCGTGGAGGGAGGGAAGGGTGGGTAGGGGGAGTGACAAAAGGAGAGTGGGAAAGTCCTTGTCACCTTGACAAGATAGGTACGTGCACAAAATGCTCAACTTCATTGTAAACCTTAAATTTTGTGCTTATACATATCAATAAAATGGAGGAAAAAAGAAAACGTTCAGAACACCAAAATGAAAATGATTATTGGCAGATAAGAGTTAAAAAAAGAGAAATAGTAACTTAAATAATAGTGGTTTTCTTTGTGGAATAAGGAAAATATTCTATAATTAGATTGCAGTGATGGCTGTACAACTCTGAGTATAGCAAATATAGTCAAAATTTCACACTTAAATGAGGGATCTGCATAATTTGTGAAATACCATTGTATGTCAGAGCTCGTAACATACAAGTACATGTAACATTAATACCACAAAGAAAAGAGCTGGAAATGAGCTCTCTGACAGCCAATTGATTTAACAACATTGTTACTATTAATCTGAAATACCATGTGCTCAGTTAAAGTACCCTCAGGTAATCTTTAGAGCAACCAATCTAAAACCACTCAAAACTGCAAAAAATAACAGAGAATTTTGAATGAAAACAGCATGCTTAAAATTTTTTTAGGAAAAGAGTTATAGCTCAGTGTTAACATGCTTCCTTAGTATGAGTGAAGGCCTGGGTTTGATTCCAGCAACTACGACAGAAAAAAATTTAGCTCATGCAAACCTTAGCTTTGAAAATGTTTAGCTCTAGCAACAAAGAAATCAAACTTGGGACTGGACTAACAAGTCAGACACTGACGTATTGTATAAAAAAAACAAAGATGTTAATATTTTGTTAGGTACAAGAGAAACACCTTAGATTCAAAAACAAACAAATTGAAGTAAAAGCAAAAAAAAAAATCACAGGTAAAGTGTAATTATAAAAGAACTGGAAGAGATGTGTTAGTATCAAAAATTGAAAGACAGGAAACATCAACAAGGCATATTTCACAATAAATTAGGAAAACACAATTATAAATACTTATGCACAACAAAACCTAGAACTCTAAGTGAAAATCGACAGACTTTTAGAAACAAACACCTTTCAAATATTCAGTATTTCAATCTCAATAACTAAGAATGAGAAAATATATCAGAAAGAATTTTTTGATGGCCTAAAAACCTGAATGACATCAAAAGCTACCTGGACCTAAGTAACATGTACAAAATACAAAAAAAAAAAAACCTTGTCACAAGAGTAGAATATGCACACTTTTTCCATGAACTTGCAACCTTCTCTGAGAAGACCAAGCTAAGCAACAAAACAAGTTTAAATAAATTTAAAATAATTAAAATTATAAGAAGAGTTTTGTTGTACCATAATTACTTTAGATCAAATAAAGATTGGAGGATCTTGTAATATTTGGATAGATTAAAATGTCTAAATAAATCCAAATGGAGTATACAAGTCACATTAAATAATGTTTTGAGCAGAAATAAAATGAAAATGTGACATCTCAATTTTATGGAACTCAACTAAAGGATTACTATTATAAATAAGCCACCACAAGTACCTGTGTTAGAAAAGAAAGAAGGCCGCAAATCAGCAATCTAAACTTCTGCTTTGAGAAACTAGAGAAAAGAGCAAACTAAGCCCAAAGAAGCAAAAGAACAAACATAATAAAAAGCAAAGGATAAATCAATAAAATAAAACAGAAAAAGTGAGGGTTCCCTGGCCCTTTTTCCTATTTGCAGGGGAGTTCCTACTTTCTACCTCACTTTATCCATTGTACTTATCCCAATAAAATATTTTCTAAAAAAAAAAAAAAGAAGAAGAAAAGAAAAAAGAAAAAAATTTAAAAAGACAACTTGAAAACTTGGCTCTCTGAAAAAAATAAGTTACCACAATGAGAAAATAAGAGACAATCACAAAACATCAATGACAACCCTACAAAATTTAAAAGAACTATAGGCATTTATTTTTGAGATAGGTTCTGAAATCACTAAGTTGCCCAGCTGAGCTCCAAGAAATTCCTTGAGAAATACAAATCTTCAAATGCCATTCAAAAGGTAATGAAAAAATGTGAATAAACTTCTAACAAGTGAAATAACTGAATTATAATTTGAAGTCTTATTCCAAAAATATAGTATCAGTTAGCTTTACTAGTTCATTCTATAAAAGATTTATATAAATGACAACATGATAGCAATAGTTTATGAACTCAAAAAATAAAAAGGCACACTCATTACTCAGCTAATCCTAGTAATCTTCTGACATCAAAGCTAGACAAATCACAAGAAAACAATGAACTAAATATATTCACAAAAGTAGACACAAAAATCCTTAGCAAAACATTAATAGGTCCTGTAGCATATGAAATGGCTTACATATGATGTCCAAGTTAGAAATAAACATCAAAATAGTGATTAATTAAATAACATTGTTGGCCTTTGCATTCGCTGAAAGCAAGATAGCCCCAGAGCAAATGACTTTCTCTAGAATCCCTAGACAAAGGAGCACTACTCACAGGTGCAGATATCATTGCAATTCTGTCCACATCAGAACCCTACACCAAATACCTCAGCGTAATTGATGCAGCCACACACTACAACTACACAGTGCCCCTCAGAAAACATGCATGACGAACCTCAAGATCTCCATCCCCCGAGACCGGAGTAGCTAGAGAAACTGAACACTACCACAAACAGGAAGACATCACAACTCGCATGACACCAATGAAAATCTGGAAAAAAAACTACCATATTAATGTATAACAAAATCCACCCTCATGCTAATAGAGAAGACAGTACTTATCAAAATACAACATTTCTTAATTTAAAAAATTATCAATAAACTAGGAATACAAAGGAAGTTTTCAGCTTCATGAAGAACACCCAATAAGTATTGTCCTCTGATATAATACTAAGGAGTGAATGAATGCTTTCCCTATACAATCAGGAAGTAGGCAATGATGTCACTCTCGCCACTATAATTCAAGATAGGGGAAGGTCTAATCAGTGCATTCGAGAAAGAAAACAATTTAAAAGGAGCTAGATTAAACTGTCAACATTTTATTCAACATAATTCTGCTTGCAGAAACAAGAAATTTAGCAAAGAAAATAAAAATCTAGAAGTAAATGTTTAGGAAGGATGCAGCTTATTAGACAAACAAAAAATTCAATTTACTTTTATGTACAAATAAATAATTTAACAGGATTAAGATATTCTATTTGCAATAGATTTAAAAAATATAAAATATAGAACGATTTAAAAAAAGAAGTTAAAAAGATATATGTGAAAAACTTTGCTGATAGGCCTCTAAACAAATAAAGCAAAATTCCTCTTTCATGAATTGCCAACTTTAGTACTGTTAAAATGCTTTATGATCAAAATAATCTATAAAGTGAACGCAAGGCAACAGACTGAGGAGAAATTTTAAAAGTGATTACACAGTAATCCAAAATCCATGTGAAAATATAACGGATCTAAAGTAAAAAAAAATCAAAGGAATAACATACATACTTAAGCTATTCAATTTCAAAACTTATTATCAAGCAACAGTAATGAAAATATGATATTGTCAAAAAAGAAAGATCAGCATAACAGAACTGAAAATGCAGAAATAAATCCTACACTTTGACCAGTCAGTTTTCAATACAGATAATAGTTCAGTAAAAAAAAAAAAGTTTTTAAAGAATAGTGCCAAGGCAATCATACATCTACATGCAAAAATTAAGTATACATGATCTAATCACACCATATTAAAAATATTAAGAAAAAATGAATCATGGGCCTAAACGTAAATGTTTCAACTATAAAATTTTTATGACTAAACAGAAGGAAAATTTTTCAAAGGTTTTTTTTTATTATACTACGATACCTTCAATTTACCAGATAAAGTATGATCCATGAATTTTAAAAATAAGGGTAAAAAATGGACTTAAATTAAAAACTATTGTTCTTCAATAAAAATGAAAGGACAAGTCAGAAAGCAAGGGAAAAGACTAGCAAATCACATTAACTAATGAAAGATTTCTTTCTCTAAATATGAAAAACATTGTAAGAGCTCAAAACAACACAAATAAATTTTAAAATAGACAAAAGATATGAATAGACTTTTATCTAAAGAAGATATGTCAATAGCCAATTAATAGATGAATAAAACACTCAGCATTACTAGTTATTAAGAAAATACAAATAAAACCCACCATGAGAAAATACCCACTACAATAATGTGTTAGTTTAGGTTCTTTCAAAAGACAGAATTTATAGATTTTACCACAAAAGTGTCTATTAGGAAGGCTTACAAATCCTACGATAGAGATGGTCCAAGATGGCTGCTCAGCCGTGAAGTAGATCTCCCGTCTGGGACTGCAGAACAGCCGGTGAGGTGAGAGTCTGCTGTAGATCTTGGGCAAAGATTAAAGCCTAAAGATCAGGGACTGAAGAGCAGCAACGGGCAGACAGGCACAAGTAGAGACTGGAACAAAACTGTGCTGACAATCTATGATGTGTAGGAAGACGGTGTCTGTAGACAATTGCGAAGGCAAGAGCTTTCCCAAAGGAAGAAGCTCTAACAATCTTCCCTCTTCCTTCCTTTTACATCCTTGGAGTTTCATTGGCCCTCCCACATCTGGGTGGGTGCTCTTCTCCCACTGGCCAGCTCACAAATCACTCACACTCTAATCCAGACCAGTTCTTGATCCCCAATCTAAGGTGGTTGACAAACCCTAATCCTAATGCAGGGTGGTTCCTAATTCTGTCAAGTTGACATAATCCCTTCAATACACACAAATGATTTATTTATTTTTAGTTTTTATTTTGAAACTGGTTCTTACTAAGTTACCCAGCTGAGCTTCAACTTGCCATCCTCCTGCCTCAGCCTCTAACAGTGCAGGATGGGTAACAGGCCTGTGGTGACTCTTAACCAAAGAGACTGACGGTGTCGACTGTATGTAATAACATGAAAAAGCTACAACTGTCCTATATAGCTGAAGGAAATAGAAAATACAACAGCCACTATGAAATACAATTGGTTGTGACTTAAAACATTAAATACTTTAATCTTATCATTAGCTATGGTTTACGTCTAGAATGTCCGCCAATGCCTCCTGTGTTTGCAAGGTTACTGGATCATGGAGGGAGGACTGGGAATGGTGTCAGTGCACTGATCCACTGATGATGTCACATGCTGTGGAGAGGTAAGGCCAGGCCAGAAGGGATGTATCATCACAGCAAGGGTAGATTTTCCTGTAGCTCTGCCCCTTTCCATCTCTTCTTCCTACCCAAAAAAGGATGAGCAGCTGCCCTCCACCAAGCTCTTCCACCAAGCCCTTTCACTATTGCCAGCCAACCTTTAATGGACTGAGACCCCAAATGGTGAGCTAAAAAAAAAGTTTACTCCCTTTAGTTGTATATATCAAATATTGTGTCTCAGTGACAGGAAAATTATTAAGACTTTGAAATTTGAACGTTGACATTTTATTCCACAATACTGATCCAAAATACATAAAAATACATGTTTGGACCAACTTGTACACAAATACAACAATTACTTACAATTGCCCCAAACAAAAATAATCTAAAGGGATACATAAAATGTGAAAATTTCATACAATGTAACACTATGAACCAATAAAAAATCAAATTATTCATACATATTACAGTATCAATGAAATCACCAAGAGTCATTATAAAAACTGTGTAAGAGAAAGCAACACTGATACAAGAGCTAAACTGTCTACAGTTAAAAGGAAATTTAATGGAAGCACATAAACACCAACAAAGAAGGGCAGGAAGTGACATCTAAAGACTTTCTATTCAGGCCTGGGGACAGAGATCGTTGGTTAAAAAGCATTTGCCTAGCAAGTGCAAGGCCCTGTATTCGAGTCTCAGAAACACATGAGCCAGATGTGGAGGCACATACTACAACACCTTAGGTAGGAAGACTGGCATGATTGAAAGCCCAGCCTGGGCTACCCAGTGAGTTCAAGACCAGCTTGGACTACAGAGCAACACCCTGTCTCAAAAAGAAAAAAAGCAAAGCAAAGCAAAGAAGAAAAAAACAAAAAAAAAAAAGAAAAAAAGAAAAAAGAAATTTCTGTTCCAAGCTAAACAATACCCAGAAACTGCAAGTTCTCAGACCTCCTTCCAGTCACACTTCTGCGCGTGCTTGCCGGTACGCCTCCTTGCTTCCAGGAGCATTGCACCCTGCTCTCACGGATCCCAGGCTCTGACTGCTACCACCCATGCTCCCAGGTGCCTCACTAGACCATCCACTGCTAACCACTGTTTTCTAACCAATCCACTCATCCTATCCTTTCTATATTTATCACCTTGCTTTTTAAAAAATAACTTGTCTTCTCTTTCCCTGTGTTAATAATAATCCTTTTTTCATAGAACTAAATGGGGAAATAATGGCACCTAGTAGGGAGGGGGCGGGTGTGGGAGCATTGGAAATAAAAAGGGATGGATTTGAAATTTTGCCAGGATGTGTGTGTGCATACATATATATGCTCAAAATACTCAAGTTCAATGTAAACATAATGTATCACATATATATATCAATAAAATGTGAAATATATTTTCAACTATTGTTATAACTCTTCCACATGAAGGTTCTGCTTTGCTTTGAATCACAGTTATATTAGTAATACCACAATAGTCCCCTAAATCCCCTCCTCTTATATTCACTTAGCAAGCCTTAATCTTTAAACCCAATTCTCACTCTACTTCCACACTTATTTATTACACTGGACTGTGCAAAACATACAACAGCTTCCATTATGATACCACTCATGAACAAGGCATGTTATACTCTGGCTCATTCCTTCTAATTGTATTATAACTCACTTATTAAGCTAACTTACTGGGAAGTGTTACCCTAGGTATCTTCCCCTTTCTTCAAAATTAAATTCTGAATGCTCATCTCCATCACTATCAAACTAAGCTGCCATGTCTCCATTTAAAAAAAAAAGAAGCTGGGCTGAGTGATGACGGCCTGTAATCTAAGCACTCAAAGAGGAGAATGCCAGAGAATCACAAGTTCAAACAGATCAAAACCTTGCCTCAAAATCATAAACAAAAATTGGCTAGTAGCTCAGTATACATAGCTCAGTATGAAAGCCCTGTGCTGATGTCCCACTACCATAAAAAACTTTTTTAAACTTAAAAAATAAGTGAAAGTGAAGAAATAAATGCAATTAATTTTTCTTTCCCTCTTTTTTTTTTGATGCAGAGTTTCAATCTGTAAACGAGGCTGCACCTGAACTCACTATGTGGCCCAGGAGGATAGCCTTGGACTCACAGTATTTCTCCTGACTCAGGCTCCTAAGTGCTGAGATTACAGGTGTGTGCCACCAATCCCAGCTTATATTGGGCTAGGAAAACAACTCAGGGTTTTGTACTTAACCACTGTGCCATTCCTCCAACACTAAATCCAATTTAAAAATAACTATTATTCTTGGTATTGCCTAACTTATAACTTCATTTTCCTTCCTCGAAATGACAGTAAAACTTCACTAAATATTCATTTTTTTAAAAATTCCTCTCCTCTCATTATCAGACTCACTCTTAAATCTATTACTAACAGGTGTTTCACACTTCTCTTCCCAAAGTAACTACAGTCTAAGTCAGAAACAGATTTAACATTTTTTAAGCTAGTGGCCAAATTTCAGTCATCACCATTACTATATTGATGAAATAATTTAGTCTCAAGGCATTATATACTATAAATATGCTTATAACAACTAAATTTATATCTCTGGTTTGGATTTATAATTAGTCACTTAATAATTACTATGAAACAACTTTAATATGCCTACTAGAAAAATGACAATCATAATTTCCATAGCTGCACTGTTGATCTTCCCCAGTAACTACTACTTCCATATCCTTTTCAATCCTGTCTAATACAAGTATCACCTTTTCAGTAATGCAGGGCAAAATTCCTATACTTCAGCCCAGCACTCCCTTGACTCCTGGCAATCTCTCACAATCCACATCCCATACAGTAGCAAATCCTACTAGCTGTATCTTCAAAACATATCCATAAGCCTACCATTTCTTATCTCTTTTCTTGCTGCTGCTCTATTTTGAATCACAACCATACATTACTAGTACTACAACAAGAATCCCCAAATTACCTCTTACCTTCCATTCTTTAAGTCTTAAAGGCCTTTGTGAGAATGTCTTGCTTCCCTACTCAACATCTTGCACTTCTAACAAAATAAACTGTCATTTCCCAGATAAAACAAATTAATTTTAAAAGGCTTCACAAAAATTCTCGCCCTAATTTCTTTCCCAGATGCTTTCCTATTCCTCTCCATTCTGCTCCCCCTATTGTCACACTCTGCCCTACACTTTAAATGAGCCACAGAAGTTCCCACGAATAACCTCGCTGTTCCCACACCTAGAATAATTTTCCCTGTACGCACTAATAGTTACCTCTTATCAACTCTTGTGTGTGCTTCCAGTGATGGCTCCAATGGCACCCTTTAAAATGCTAAAAGATGAACTATATTTAAACCAGAAACCAGGCCAATTGTTTATACTTCACTCAAAAAATATACCAAAAGAAAATCTCACTTTGATCCACACTTTCTGTTCTCACATAACTTATCACAATTCATGTATTATTAAATTTCTTCTACCTTTCCTTACTGCTTATACTATCAAATGCATATTAAAATTTAAGACCATCTAAGAAAGGGTTCTTATATCATTTGTTCAGTACTGTTTCCTCAGCACCAAGAGTAACTGATGGTATACAGCCAATGTGCAATAAATGTTGGGTAAATCAATAGATGAAGAAATATCAAAGGTGAAACTTGAACTCTGGATGATCTTCATATCTAATGCATTAAATGTCAATACTGTGTGTCTTTATGTATTAAATGAAGTATTTAAAGCATAATTAAAGGTATTCACACTCGCTAGAACCAATAACAATTATTATAATATCTTTCTTTAAAAAGAACCAAAAATATTTTTTAAACATCTTGCCACAATGATCAATGTTAAGGACAGTTCACCAGGTAAAGCTAGTGAGAGACAAAGACAAATATGTACTCATTTCACTTTATTCCAAGGTGTACAGGGAAGCTCAAATTATCTACGCATTCAGAAAGATGGAAAAAAATGATAGTGACCGGGGTATCAATAGAGAAGTAAGAGTTAGTGCTTCGTGAGGATATAGTTTCTCATTAAGGTAACAAAGAACTTAAAAAGATGAATAATACTAGTGCATGGAAATGATACAGTAATGGGTTACATATGGCATTTTAGCTAGCAAAGGAACTAAATTGGAACTAGGAGATGACATCTCCAACTGGTATGATTTTTGTCAGAGATGAGCAAATTCCCTAAAGCTTCATAATGGCATGGTGAGTACATGACACATCTCTCATACCATACATACGCTCATCATTAAGGATTCACACCTCTATGCAGGCCATCTAACTCTGGAAGAGTGTTGATTGAACATTGTACATTTGGTGTACATTTCACCAAATTTTAACACATGAAGAAAACACAAGATTCAGGTGAAGGGATGAAAAAGAGAAGCTGGAATAAGAAAGAAAGAGAGGTGAGAGTCACCGTCTTTACTGCATCACAGTGCAGAACAGGTACCACTTTCCCAGAAAAAGAAAAAAAATACCTGATTTTCTATCCCGTGCAGATTTGTCCATGAATTCTTTTGAGGCACGTGGTATTTTATAGGAGAGATAATTGGTCATGAGGCTGTGTCAAGAGGCATAAAGGTGCTCTAATATTTACCATGTAGACAAGCAATTCCTCTGAGGAACTAAAGAGCTGATTTTATATACTTCATAGACTCTCAGAAATATGAGATGCTAAATGAACTGTGAAAGTTGACTCTGATGTTACAACTTGAACTCTCTCTTCCAATCACAGGTGCCTGAGAGGGTGTAATGTGGCATGGGCATAGATTCCTGAACATGAAGAGGGCCAGTGAACACTGCACTCAATTGTCTTACCAAAATGAGTGTTCTTATTATAATTTGTTACACCAACATATCAATATTTCATGAATACCTTATTGCTCTCTTTCAATTTTCCCTAAATTTCCTAATGAATCTCCCTTATTCTGCCACACTGGACTCTGGAAAGGGAAAAGAGGTTTCGAGTTCATAGTGGAGTTAACGTGGCATCTGCTGAGGGTCTCAGACTCAGAGACACTCAAAATCAGAGAACTCAAGAATATTTTAGGATGATGGATACATCTGGATCACTAACAGGGATATCATGAACCTTACATCTCCAGTCCAACAGGTAGGGGGGATTTCTTTCAAACTGGTTGCCAGGTCAGAATACTTGATGACATCACAGCTTTCTGACCTCCCTGACTGGAAGAATCAAATACTGCAGGCAGCTCAGCGGTAAGAGTTCCATCTTAGAGCTGATTGCCATTTCCTACTCATACTGTCAGGAAAGGAGACAGTGCCTTTGGTTAAAATTGACTACAGAAGCTGCATTGAGAGAAATCAGAGTCTGTTCTACAAAAGTACAGGGGCCATAGGAAGACTCATGGCCCCATATCAACCAACAGCTCCATTAGAAGACCAGAGTCTCCAGCCAGGCCACTCTGAGAACAACAGGGAGGTGTTACTGGATAACAAAGTACCAGGACCACCAGGTGAGTTGCTGAATGGAGAAAAGGCCTAAGGGGACAGAAGGGTTACCTATAAGGAAAGGAAAACTGGAAAGAAAGGGGTATGAAGGGAAAAGAAAGGCGAAGTGGGAGAAAGTTGCCCTGTGGAAGGGAACCCTAGAGAATAAGAAAGGAAGTGCTAGACATCCTAGAAAGGAAACAGAAAGAGGAGATTCAAGTAGAAATATACCTCAAAGGAAAAAGTGACTACACCAGGAAGAGGTGACAGGCACAGGAAGAAGACAAAGGGCAAGTACAAACGGGGCAAGTGGAGAGCAGTAAACCCAGGAGGTGGAACAATGGCTTGGCAGTGACAACAGAGGAAGAGACTTCACTTTGCGAGGGGAAAAGAATCCAGGCCTTAGGTGATCAAAGCCTGAATTCAAAAGTCAACAGGTTTTCACAAAATTTTCATTTCTATTCTCAGGCCAACTGTCAGAAACCAGGCTCTCTCCTCCTCATGCTCAAAAGGAGAAAGAGAAAGAGTGACTCGTCTTCTGAGTGCGAGCTAGAAGAGGAGGGATCAGGAGGGCTTTTCCACAAATTCCCAGGATTACCACCTACATCCCTACCTCCTAATCATGTCGATACTGGGCTACCACCCAGCACTGTTTTGATCGCTCTTCCTAAACATCTAATAGCTTAGCCTATCTTCCTTGCACGTAAATGTTCTTCTCTGCCCTCTTCTATCCTCCGGACCCTGGAACCCATTTCACAATCTTCTCCCAAGAAAGCATAGCTTCTCTTCCTGCTCTCTGGGCAACCTTGAGCCATATGCTGACAATCTGACCCTGTGCTTTCTTCACAGAGGATCCTGTCGTTAAGAAATTCCTGGCCTGGGACAAGAACCTCATGGCAACAGACAAGGTGAGCTCCTTCTGTTTGAGCTGCGCTCTAGCCCAGGGAGGGCATGATTCCAATTCCACAAACAGTGCTTCCTCCGGACACCCCTACTCACAGGACCCCAGAACCTGGCCCTATCTCTCTCAGGGACAGGTTGGCTCTTGCACGCTGGCTAGGTACTTCCCACTCTGCCTCCAGGTGCTGTCATCTGAGCCCAGATCATACTTTGCCCTGAAGAAGACCCATAGCCATTACCACCTGGAGGTCCTGGCCATTCTTCTCCTCGTGCTAAGGGACCTTTTGCTCCAGGTTCCAGACACTGTTGATGCAACCACCCTCCCTGTATTGCCTCCAGAGGCTTTGGAAGCAGACACCTGGCACCAGGTGCTGTATGCCCCTGATGGCTCTCACTGCAACTCAATGTCAGTCTTTCCCCTTCCTGAAATAATCAGGTCATACTTCAAGGAAGTCTCTTCTCTGGGCATGGCTCCCCTGCCTCCGTTCCTTGTCCCCAGTCTCTTCTCTTCCTGGTGTGCCTGCTCTCTGACTGCTGTCCTATCTCCAAAAGTACCTACTGGCCATGGTCATCACCTACTTCAATCATCTTGGCCTGTCTTCCTGGCAGTTTGATAGAATCTACTTGTTCCTGGCTCTGAGCATCGTCCTTTTCCTTCCTCCCAATGGGCAATTTTCTCTCTCTAGGTAGCAGGGGGAAGTGGTACTCTAATCTGACGTCTTATGTAACCTCTTCATGGATTACACTTTATAGGAAAAAGTTAGCCTGATAATATATTCTGTGGGATAATACGTCAATAATGGTTAAACAACAAACTAATGTTGGATAAACAAAATGGCCACCCAAGGAAAAAGGAAAAGAAAAACTGAGAAGAATCTTATTGCCATTTCTCACATTTCTGAAGGTATCTTTCTTTCAAATCAGATCCAAAAGTGACTTTAGTCTTCTTTGTATTCTCAAAACAAGGCACAACTCAGGCCCTCCTTATAGGGCACAGATCTACCGTAACATGTTCCCTGATGGTACTTTTTACAAATTATGTCCCCAGTCCAGGGAGTTTTGTCTCCTAGGCCTGATCCAACAACCAAGTTACAGGCCCAGCAGCCTCCTAAGTCTCCTGGCTCCTGCATTGATTACAACTTTCTGGACCCAAGCTCAAACCTCCCCTTCATGTCATATTCTCTTCACCAAAACCACCATATCTACTTGACCTTTCTTTCCTTTAATTGCTCAGTGCAAATTCACTCCATTCATTTTATCTGCTATTCTTCTTGTCAGTTGTCCTCACACAACGAACCTTAGTCTAAAGGAGTAAACCTTAAATTAAATTAATGAACCCAAACCTAGCTGAGTTGTTCTTCCTACTCAAAAGGCTGAGACAGGAGAATCGCT
This sequence comes from Ctenodactylus gundi, assembly GCA_004027205.1. Taxonomy (NCBI): domain Eukaryota; kingdom Metazoa; phylum Chordata; class Mammalia; order Rodentia; family Ctenodactylidae; genus Ctenodactylus; species Ctenodactylus gundi. The sequence goes on along the minus strand of PVKB01001133.1, from coordinate 161,144 downwards.
GACACTAGATGTTCATGGTCATTCTCAGCAGCCACATGACACCCTGTTACAAAATCAAAACAAAGCACAAAAAAACTTAGAACTATGTGCCTCTATCCCTGCTCTACCACCTTTTGGTCAACTCTCAAGATACAATGAAATTTTGAACTGCAGTTTTCTACCTTACCTTTGTGTCTAATCCCATTCAATAAAATACCTACTGAAAGCTTGTTCTTGTCATAGTATCTGCAGGTCTACAAGACCCTCAGCTCAATTCTGTTCACTCTTATAATGTTTATGTAACAACATTAAGTCAACCAAGACCAAGTTCCCAGGAACGTGTAGTGGGGCTGCTAGAACCTGTGCTGAAGAAGGCCCCCACTATCACTTCCAGGAAGCAAATCACAGAAGCTTCCCTCTTGCTTGTGTCCCTGACAAGCCACCTGCTTTCTTTCGAGTTACCTAGCATGTGACATGGAGGAGGACAAACTATATTTTAAGATCATTTTCATTTTTCTCTATGGGAAGATCCTTGCCACTGAGTGTCCCCAGTTTCACAAAGTGCGCTCAGAGTTCCTCCACGGCATTCACTGGGATGCAAGAGTGAGCAGGGAGTAGTGTGAGGAGGTAACTGATATGTTGAGATGGGGGCTGGCAGATGGGCTACTCAGTAAAGAGAAGAGCACTGGGGATAAAAAGAACTGGAGGCAAGAAAAGGGTTAACGGACTATAGGGACCTTCATCACCTAAGAGCACTGTACTCCAGATCCAAACTTAGAACTCTGAGCTCTGTGTATGGGGCCAAGATCACAGCCTCCTTCAGGGACCATGGAGCCTGAGGATATCAGCCTGAGTGAAGGCAAGTCTCTAGCCTGAGGTGTGGATGGAATGAATGGCTGTGTATCAAGCGAGCATGGGGAATCCAGATGGGGACCTCTACTCACCCTCTCCCACCCTAACTGACTCTCCTGACACCAGAAACAACCCAGCCCTGGCATCAGGCTGGACTCTAATATTCACAGCCACAAAAATGACAACAGGACAAACATAGCCTCAGATGTCTTATGAGTCTGGAGCCTACTCACCCACACCTCACAAATCTCCATTGCCCCTGGGGCACAGATTTGCTAGAGATCCTTTAACTCAGTAGCAGAGTCTAAAAGATTGCTATGGTGACACGTTGAACTGTGTTCCAAATGAATATTCTCAAATTGCAAATTTCCATTTCTTCCCCAAGAGTTGTGTTTTCACTTTTTACTTTTAATTTATTCAGTGACTTTCATTTCTCGGGGATACCAAGACAGCAGTTTATTTGTAAAAAAGTATCTAACATTATTAGATAGAATGTCTGCATATTCAATGCTGAAACTGTAGGTTTCAACTTTAACTGTAGATTTCTCCCAGGTTTTATTCAAACTCCTTATGGCCAGACTCCACCTGTGAGTTTTTCCTTTCCCCCATCTTACTTCAGTGAAAAAACAGCTCCCTGAAACAAGTGCATACTGCCCCCTCAAGTTTATGACCAAAGATGTTTTCAGAGTAACGGAAGACTAAGAAATATTTGCTTCCAGAAGGCTTCTTCTATTTGACATACTAGCATTATGATTTTGGCAGACGCAAAGATTTGTTTCAAACTGGGTCCAACTACCACAGTTAGGAATAGGCATTATTGTGAGACATCAGAGGATGGAACTGGAGATGACACACACGGTTGCACGGTCATGCTGTTGTCAGGTTAGTGAGGGTATGGATCACAGAAAGAAGCCCAGCTGGTAAGTAAGGCAACCATTCGACTGCGCTATATAAGCTTTCAGTTTGGGACAGAATTGTCTTAAAAATACATCATTAGAGCAATAGCATTTTTAGAGATGGCTTTAACTTATTTAATATAAGTTTATTTTGAACATGTTAGTCATACAAATATTACTATATTAATTGTAATTAGTTGTGATATATTATAGTTTCGAAATGCTGAGTTATGATATTTTGATATAATTACAGGTACATAGGTATTTTCCATTGAAGACAGAGCCTCATCTTTTTCCTTATCATACTTACATACCCAGTGTACTTAAGGCAAAGTGGTACTGCCCTAAAATTCTCATAAATTTTTGTAAAAAGTTTTACGTTGCTGAGTTATAAACACTTGACAGCTGTAGTTTGTTAACTCACCTTGACTCATGTCTGTTATTGCAACAGACAAAAATGAATAAAAAGCAAAAATATAAATAAAATTTTTGTCTTTTGTATAAAAGACAAAAATGAATAAATAAAATAAAATTGAACACCTGTGTTTCCTGTGTCTCAGGGAAATACACTATTAAAACTATAGTATTCTCATAGAATGCTCTGATACAAATCATGCATTTCATTGATTTATTTTGAACATATTTTTACAAAATTATTAGTATATTAATTTTAGGTAGTTTTAAGATACTTAAGTTTTGAAACCCTACTGTTGTTATGACATTTTGTGTTAGTTATACAGAGACAGGTTTTTCCCTTTTAAGATAAATCCTTAGCTTTTTACTTACTATACTTATAGACCCAGTGTTTATAAAACAAGGTAGTACTACTCCCAAAAATCTCCTAATTTTTATTAGATTTTTATTCTTTAATGACGTGTGAATATTGAGCTATATTTTCTTAACTCAGCTTAGCTCTTGTTTGTGTTATTGCAAAGAGCAGGATGACTGTAAAAGAACAAAAACCAAAACCATTTTCCTGTTTTGTCAAAGGTGACACTGTCATGCTGCTCAAGAAAACTTATCATTAAAGTCATAAATAGTATTGTCACAGATGGCTATAAAATATATCATACATCTTATTATTTTGAACCTGTTAGTCATACAATTATATTAATTTAAAAGCAGTTTTAACATAGTATATTTTGAAATGCTGGTGTTATGACATTTTGTGATAGCTACATATAGATTATTATTTTTTTCCATTTAATATAGATTATATTTCTCTTTGTTACATTAATATATCCAATGTACTTCCACAATGGTACTAACACAAAATCTTGTAAACAATTATTTGTCGGATGCTTGTTCATTACCAAGTTGTGAACAGTGAACTGTAGTTTGTTAACTCAGACTGACTCACATGTCTATTATTGCAGAGGACATGAAAATAAAAACCATAAAACCTGTATTTGCTGTTTTTCTTTTTTTTTAATACTACAGTGTCATGCATCTCTGAAATAAAACAAGAACTGACCTGGCACTTTGTCAAAGCAGGTGATCATTTCAGTATGGTTTGCTTCCTTGATATTCACAGATACTGCACTGAAGGTTTTTATTGTTTTTGGTTTTTTGCGATTGTTTTATTCCCACAGTGTTTTAGTTATTTCACCAACTTCTTACCTATTTTGGTTTGGTTCTGGAATGTCCCCCAAAAGTCTCATGTATTTAAATGGCAATGGATTGTCTATGGAACCACGTGCTGTTGGTAGATTAGGGCCTAGTCTGGAGGTATGGATCATAGGCATGTTAGTCAGGATTAAAAGCATGTAAATTAGGATTAAAGGAATGTAAGTTAAAAATGTGTAGTAAGTTAGGATTAAAGGTATGAAGTGGCCACATCTTCCACACCTGGATCCAGGAGGGGCTAATCACTGGGAGGAGACCTGGAAGGATATATAAGCTGCCTTCTGTGGACTAGGGCTAGGACTAGTCTCAATTAGTCTCAACTTGCCTTCCTGTTTATGATGTCCAGAGAAGCTGCCTCCACGTCTCTGCCTCTGCCATGTATTTCCAATACTTCTGGCCACCCCTGAATGGGCTGTGACCTTCTGAAACTGTGAGCTAAAATAAACCTTTCCTCCCCTAAATTTGTGGATGTCAGGTATTGAGTCACAGCAACGAAAAGAAATTAAGACATTACCTCAAGGATTTCCTCATTTTCTGCTGCTCTTGGGAAAATATAGAAAACAGGAGAATGGAGGACAAGGACATTGCACACCTGCCCTGTGGTCCATCACCCTCCAACAGGACACAATATGCTGGGTCTTTTGGAAGCCTCCATCCAAAGAATTCATGGGAGCCTGGCCCAGCAAACCTGTGCCCTCTTATTTTGGACCCTAGGCATCTCTTTCTCCTTAGGCTTGGTGATTTTCACCCTCCAGAGGCTGAAGCGTAGCAAGCAGAGCTGCCAAGAATTGTATTTAAATAAATGCTCTAAATTACAGAAAACCTGTTAATCTGTGTTTGGCACTAAGTAGAAAAAGAGTATCCTTATTCAACTGCTTCTCCAAGTATGTTTCTAGAGATTTTATAATAACATCCAAACTCTCAATTTTGAGATTCAACCATTGAGCTTTAAAATCTTTACTAGACATAAAGCCTTAATTTTTCATTCACACAGAAAGATTACACTCAACTTGCCATACTCTACACTACAAGTTAGGTCCTTTACTCTTGTAAAGTTTTAGCCAGAATCTTATTAATAAGCATGTTAACATTGAAAAAAATAAAAGTGGTGCTAAAGTTGACATTTGTTGTAACAGGTATAAGAGAACTTCATTATATCAACAAGTACAAAAACAATAGATACAAAACCCCAAATATCCACTTGTCTGAGAAAAATACAATGAGACTAAAGTAACATATAACAGAACTTAAAATAGATTACCTTCCTTCATTGACAAGTTCAATAAATGCAAGGCCTGCATTCTTCTGAATAGAATTCTGCCATTCCTAAAAAATAGTGAAGTATAGCTGAAGAATTTTCTTTCAGAAAGTGTTTTTCTCTTAAAACAACAATAATGAAAAAATATCACTCATAACAATTTTATATATCTTAAGTCCTAAAAAGTTCTTTTATACATATTGTCTACACCACAGTCTTATGAACACACAAAAATTGTTACAAGAAAGTACTTTAAAGGACTGAAGGAATAGCACAGCAGTTATACCATCTGCCCAGAAGGCACAAAGCCCTGGGTTTGATTACCCAGCACCACATAAAACAGGGAAGGTGGCACATGCTTATCATTCCAGCACTCCAGAGGCTGAGGCAGATGAACTGCTGTCAATTCAAGGACGGCCTGGTCACACTGTGAGCACTGGACCACCCTAGACTATAAAGCAAGGCCCTGTTTCCAATAAAAAGTATGTTAATTCGGCAACAACATGATTCAGCATGAACTAATTAAACTTACCCATAATTATTTTGCTTTTTGGTTTTTGTCATTATATACTAACTTAAATAGTTGAGATCTGGCCAAAAGGTAGAAAAAAAGTTTTGTTTTACTTTTAAAAAGACTGTTCATTCAAAAAGAATATAAGACACAATTAAGTGGTTCAAAAACTTTTGTATATAGAGCATATTTTACCAGAAAAAAAAAAGAATAATTGTGAAAGGGACAAGAAAGAAACATGAGCAGGGCCAGACCACTGCAGAGCCAGAGAACCGCAATTATTTCCCTTCAAATTAGCAGTAACAATATTAGCAGTAACAAAATCTGTAACAATATTCTTTAGCCAGTAAAAATTTAGTTATTAAACTTTATCCACTAAGATATTCAATCAAAAGGCTTGAAAGGAAATCAATCAATAGAGTATGCTCAAATGAATTTCTCATTCCTGATCTAAAAACATTTTAGAAGCCCTAATATAATAAATTTTAAAAGCCCTAATATGATAAAGACAAAGGGTTATTGAATTTAAAAATTCCTAAATTTAATCAAAATCAATGATTACAGTCAAGACGTATGAGATAGATGTGTGTGTGTACAACTATATAAACACAAACACATGCACAGATAGCTTTTTAAAGAACCAGAACTATACATACAGCCAGTATACTTTTTAATATTTAATGCAACAAGGAGAAATGTGCATAAACCAATTGAAAGGGTCAAAATCCACAAGATAGACGTCACTAAAGGCAAGAATATGAAACAATGGGAAACCTCCTTCCTTGCTGCTGGAAATGCAAACAGATAGATAATCTACTTAGCAGTGATTCAGGAGTTCCTAAAAAAACTAACGTTCTTCTCAACACACAATTCAGCAATCATGATCCTTGGAATTTACCCCAAGAAACTGAAACCTTCTGTTCATTCAGTAACCTGCAAACAAAAAGTTTTAGAAGCTTTATTCATAAAAGTCAAAACTTGAAAGCAACCAAGACATCCTTCATGAAGGGAATAAAGTGGTTCAGCCTGAAAATGTAGTATTATTCAAGGCTGAAATAAGTGAAGAATCAAGTCACAAAAGGGAAAGATAAAGATACATTTTCAAGGAAATAAACCAATCTGAAAGAGTATATATGATCTAATTTCAATTTGATGACATTTTGGAAAAGGAAAAGCTATGAGGGAAAAAAAAGAATAAAAAGGTCAGGATTTTCAGGGGAAGGAAGAAAGACAGAAATCAGTGGAGTAAGAAGAATTTTTAGGGCAGTGAAACCACTATGCATACAAATGTAATGGAGAAAACTCCTCATCATGCATTTGCCTAAACTCAAAGAATGCACAACCCTGATGTGAACCTTAATATAAAATATAGACTTCGCATGATTACAATAACGTGTCCACGTAGGTTCACTGATAACAACACATGCATTCCTGTGTGGGAGATCCTGACAATGAACAATGCTATGCACATGTACATCAATGAGGGAGATCTTGATACTTTTTGTTCAATGTGCTACAAACTTCAAACTGTTCTCAAACTACAATATACTTTAAAAGTTAATTTTTAAAAGGTTTACCAATTTTATTTTTTTCAAATCCACTTTTTTATGGCCAAAAACTGTAACTGGAGGGGGATTTATTATGTAATTGAGATAGAAATCAAACTATGCATAAATAAAATAGATAACAGCTGACAGACCTATAATTTAAATGGTCAAATAAACATTATTTTGATTTTATTTTCATTATGTAAGTGAGCTTTTACTTACAAGTAGAATTATAAAGTGCACCATAAAAATAAATAAATTTTAAGTATTGGTACTGAAGTCATAATGGAAAGTATTTAAAGCTGGTAATGTACAAATACAAAAATTAACCATAAAATACATGTAATAGCTATATTTAACATTTCATGATACACTGAATATTATTTTTTCCTTCTAAATTAAACGCAAATCAGACATAAGAAACATAAGTAACTGGAGAAGTGGCTTGTTACAGAAACTAAGAAAGTCAAATTTATCCTTTCCAACACACCATATAATCTAATATCCTTCTTAACTTTAGCAAACTATATAGTAATCTAGAATAAAAAGTAGCTACTACTTTTCACAAGGAAAAAAGTAGATAAATAAAGGAATGACGTGAAAATGCAAATCTGACTTATACTTTTGGTTAGCATTATAAAAGTACCATAACCTTTAAAATCCTTGGGTTCTCATATCTTTATAATCTACTTCTAATATTAACTACTAATACATAATAAAATACCAAATATCAGTTGCATAACACAAGCTGTTAATTATGTATATAATTGTTGTAAAATTTTTAATTTTTTAATAATCCAGATGTTGTCAAATCCACCAAGTTTTGTCCATAATAAAACATTCTCTAATTTATGCAAGTTAACAAATCCAAATTCATAAATCACTCTAACTATTCTAAAGCATTTTTCTCTACTTCAGAAACAATTATCAAAGAAGGTGTTAGTCTACACAATTTTATAAACCACAGCTCAATATCACTTTAGTGAATTTTAATAGTTCAAAGAAAAACTTAAAGGTTATCATCTTTCATGATCATTTCAATATTTCATCACAGTATTTACAATTATGTAGTAATGCAAGATGTACAGCACATTCAAAGGTCTTGGTTATCTTCTCCCAGAGGTACTGATGAAAAAACATGTTAAAAGCTTCAAATCCAACCACTAATGCAACTAAGTAATTTCAAAACTCATTTCAGCACTTTGGAGAGGAAGGACTCAAAAAAAAAAAAAATCCCAACAGTCAATCAATAATTTCATACCTGTTCCTAAGCTGTATTTATTTGATTATCACATCCTAAAGCCGTAACTGTTGACTAGAAAATTTTTACAATATATTCCTACCTTACCAAAGCTACTCAGTCACAGAACAACAAAGATTTGCTGAATCTGATGTAAAATATACTACACAGAGTTTCATTAAACTTCAATTATGTGCTGTTGGTGGTAAAGTCTTTTTGTTAATTAGAAAGAAAAATAATTACATTAATAATAATAAGGCTATTTTTCCTTATGCTTCAAAACACACAAAATAGCAATGAACACACTGCATATAGTTATTTAAATTATTATTATTATTATTATTATTATTATTATTATTTTAGAGACAGGTTCTTGCTCTGTAGTCCAGGCTCGTCCTGAACTCACTATGTAACCCAGAATGGCTTCAACCTCACGCCAATCTTCCTTCCTCAGCCTCCTGAGTGCTGGCATTAGAGATATGCGTTATCATGCCCAGGTATTATGTGGTACTATGTGGCCAGAGCCTCATTCTTCCTAGACAAGCACTCTAATCACTGCACTATGTCCCCAGTCCTAAATTATTTTAAAATTATTCTAACTTCCTTAGCTATGAACATCACAGCTTTCTGTATATTCAGTGAGCTCTTAAAACGTATTTTAGTGTATTGAAGGCACTACCTATTTTTTTCCCATTTTATTGATACATACCACTGCAAAATTTAAGGTTTACATTGATCTTGAGCATTTTGTGCACATACATATCTTGGCAAGGTAACAAAACCTTCTCCTCTCTCCTTTCGACCCTCGCCCTAATTTCCCCACCCCTCCTTCCCATTATTTTCCACTTTAAGTTTCAAGAGATAACTGTGATTTGGGTTTCCCATATCAGAGAAAGCATTCGATATTTCACCTTCCGCTTTGACTCACTTCACTAAGCATGATGGTATCAAGTTTCCTCCATTTGCCTACAAAAGCCTCCAACCTATCTGACTACCTAAATTTTAACAACAATCCCAAAGTACTAGAATGCTCTAACACAGGTAAGTTCAGGACACAGAATGACCAGATTCATTACTATGCATTGTCTACATCACTTTAGTATTACTTTAGTTTGTCAAGCCATCATCATTTACTAACATGGGTCCAGTCCCATTTTATTCTGTTAGCCTAGATTTGCTCTAAAACAGCTTTGTATCTTTTGATTTGCATTTCCTTGGTGATTCGTGATGAACACTTTTAATATATTTATTAAATAAATATTTCTGAGAAATATCTATTCTGGTCATTTGTGCAATTTTAATCAGATTATAGGGTATATTTTTCCTTTTGTTTAGAGGAGGTTGCTGTTGAGTCATTTTGGTTTATTATATATTCTGGATATCAATCCTTTGTCAGATGAATAGTTTTAAAATGTTTTCTCTGTAATTTATCTTTCTGTTGATTGTTATCTTGTTGCACAGAAGCTGCATTTAACATAATCACATTTACCCACTTTTCCTTTTGTCAACAAGTGTTTTACAATCTTATTCAACAGACTGCTACCTATACAAGTACCTTTGGGTATTTCCCCTACGTTCTCCTAGGAGTTCTATAGTTTCAGGTATTACAATTATGTATTAGACTTATTTTGTGTTGACTTTTATATATGGTAATAGATATCAAGTCTCATTCTTCACAACTGTAACATCAGTTAGTGTGCAGGTGTCTCAGTGGGAAAGCTACAGAGGTGTGACTGTTGAGCTGTCAGGTTCTCCAGCAGCTCTGGGTGTGGCCATTTGAGGCTATGGGTGTGAGGCACTGGCCAATTTCCACAGCTTATGTGGGAATGGGTCTATCCTGGCCACAACAGAGGGCAAGCAGCCAAAGCAGCAAAGGCAGGGTGCCCCTCAGTTTCTGCAGCCAGGAAGGAGAGAAACATGCTGGTGGCCAAGGAATGCCCAATACTGTAGGCCAAGGAATAGGGGCAGGACATTTGTCATTCCTTGGGAGCTGTAGAGATGTCTTCACAGGCCTAGCTAGTGCCACAATTCAGGATGGGCTGCCTAGCTGCTTCTCAGAACCTTGGGCAAGTGGGGGAGAGCAGGAGCCTGACTGGCTCTTAGAGTTGGGTTGGGTGATGAGGATGTCTGAAGTACACAATTGTTTAAGTATTCTGGAAAACATCTAAATAGAACAACTATTCAAGTTACATCGACAGTGGTATGAAAACTATCAAAATACAGATGTATCATAAGCTAATTATTAAGAATTTGGTCTTTTTCTAAAGTCATTATTATAACCCATCAACCAAAATTAATTTTATCTCTATTTCTACTATTAGTAAAATATTTCTTTATACTAAGTACTGATTTCAGGAAACAAAGACATTTCCATTAAAGAAAGCAATGAAGAATAACAATAAACATTTATTGAACTATTTTGTTTTTCTTCCATATTAATGGAGAGAGAGAAGGGAAAAGGGGAGGGTGAGAGAGTGGAAAGGAGAAAAAAGGGAGTTGATATGTTTTTTAAAAATGGGGATGATATTGCACAAAATACTCAACTTCAGTGTAAACATTATGTATTACATATATTTATAAAACGAAAAAATAAAAAAATCAGTATTCTCACCTACAAAATTAATTTTATCTCAATTTCTACTATTAGTTAAATATTCCTTTACACTAAGCATGGATCTCAGGAAACAAATACAGTTCATATTAAAGAAAGCAATGAAGAACAATTTAATAAACATCTATTGAACTCTTTTGTTTTCCTTCCACAAATATTAATTTTAAAATACCTGGGGTTTTGTTTTAAGACAGAATCTTGCTATAGAAGGCCACAGCTCAAGCAATCCTCCTGCCTCAGCCACCCAAGTAGCTGGGGTAGCATTTATTTGCCACTGTGTTCAGCTGGGCTTGAATCCTTCAACTAAAAATCGTATTAAATTTTAAGATATATTTATGAAATATATTAAGTTGGGTAGATACAGCTCCGATTATCTAAAGAAATGACAGAAACACTATTACAAATCAAAGGAGGAAGCTTTTAGAGGAGAAGGGAGATAAAACTAAAAAAAAGAATGTATTAACACAAAACTCAGTAACTCATTATGCACAGGACTAAAGGTCAGAACTTGCCAAAACTTGTGCATTGCCATGATATGGTCACCTTAAATATTCAAAGTAAACTATCAATAACTTTTCACCAATGATTGAACTTTGCGTCAGCACTCTTTCAACAGCATATCTAACACAAATTTGAGTAGTCATATACCAGAAAAGAATGTAATATAATATGATTGTAGAAGAAAAGTACTAATGGTATTATCTTCTTAGATGATAAAGTAATGATGAGATGTACAAAATATAGGATATAAAATTATTATTCTTCATTTGCAGTACCAAGGACCAAATTCACTGGCATTCTACCACTGAGTTACATACTCAGGCTTTTTCATATTTGGCTTTGAGAGATAACTCACTGAGTTTTTCCCAGGCTGATCTCAAACTTGGAATTCTCTGGCCTCAATCTCCAATGTAGTGGGGATTACAGGCTAGCTGGGATTACAGACACGCAACCTTCTGCTCAGCTAGGATACCAAGTTTTTACACACCAAAAAATTAAGATAGCATGCAATAAACTATATAATTACCATGACTATAGTTTAATTATTTGAAAAGAACTTTTAATAAACCAATCTTCTTACTGGTATATTTAGCATATGAAATATTAGTATATAACATAAACACTGTTAAAAATGTTTTTAACTTTTTCAATAAAGCCATAGTCTTCAGCCAGTAATGATCCTTCTAATAACTCCAAATTTATATCCATTTAGTCAATATCTTCTCTAACAAACACAGAAAATTAGATTTCCATGAGGTGAGAAAAATGTCTGTAACCCTTTCTAGCTACAAGCTCACAACAGATGCTCATCATTAAGACTGTATGGGGCTTCTCATTCAGGAGCTATATAAATGTGCCCTACTAGTACATGGTCAGTCTGTTTGGCAACTCTAGTTCTCCAGACATATGGCAATTGCTGCCCTTCAAAGGCCAAAGTCAAGTCTTTAGGGATCTCAAAGCTTGCACTGAAATTACAAAGTGTATTCATTAGAGACTGTTGAAGGGAAAACACGAAAGGCTTCCATTAAAACTATATAAAACAGGTAATTGTTTAAAAAAGATTTTAAGACATTTAATGTACTCAGCTATAATAAAAATCACGAACTGAATTATTTCTGAAAGTTTTGGATTCATGACAAACGTACAGTTTTCTTCATGTCTCCCATCTCCCATGTCCGTAACATTAAACATACATTTTGTAACAACAATCAAGATTTTCTTATCCTGAGAAATTATATCATAACTTGAAATTCCTTCTATAGACTTCAAATGTTTATAAGTCAATATTTTTCTAGTATTTAGTTTGGAAAAATATGCATAGTTACCTTAAACTCAGCCAAAAACATACAATTAGAGCTGTGATTCTTTTGAAATTTTGCTCATTCATTTCAAATATACCTAGCTCTATGTAATTACTTCCCGTTTTAAAGTAGTAGTTATAAAAATTCCTAAAACAAATATTATTAGGCAATATGTAAAATTTGCCAGATAATATGCAAACTATAGAAATATGAAGATTCAAAAGTTTAAAATTAAAAAAGAATATTAGTAAGTTGATAAATAAGAGTTTAAAGAAATCATGTTTGTCAGGAGTTTGCAAAACAAATATTATAAATATTTTCTAACCAACATTTGTTGCTATTTAATTGCTTGACTGTGTACAGTCACTTTTTAACTTGAGTGAATAAATTATTACTTATTGCTTCACAACAAAATAATATTGCTGAATATTTATTCCACTAACAAATCTTTTTAAAATGTTATGTAAAATTCATTAGCTAGCTTCAATCATTTCCTGAATCTCCGTATATGTTGGGTTCTGACAGCCTAATACCAAAAAGCAATTGCAACCTCACTCCATATATATATATAAAGACAACAGAAACCAAGTATTTTCAACCATTTTAAAAGAATAAAAATCCAAAGAAAACAGATTACTAATGATGTATTTGAAGCTTAGTGCTGAAGTTGATTAAAAGTAACCCAATAAAATAAAACTTTGATTATTGTACTGCAAATTATAGCTCCAGATGTAAAAACCAGAACTCTTTCTGCTGACTTTTGCATGTGCAGTCCCACAGCATGCAACATTAAGAATTAACCATGTGGTAAACAAGCCCTGAGGACAACAGCAATTTTTAACTAAAATCAGAAAACTTTCCTGCTGTTAAACCGCTTGAGGTCTTTACCTGAACAACAACTACTGTAAAACTAATAAAAAGCATTCACTGCAAATATAGTTAGGGTTAATATACAATGAGATTTTAATCGTAGTGCTCTAAGTTAGCTGCAAATAAAAGACAACTGTGAAATAACATCACTTGTGGTTAATGGTCACTAGAAACAAACAGGAATTTTTAATGTTTATCTCTTTAGACATAAATATTTTCCAAAGCACATACTATATCCTTAGATAAAGTTTTGGTCTCTTTGCTCTACAATTTTTAAACACACTGTGTCACACACATACATTATTATATTACATTACAGCAATTTCTTTAAAGAGCTATAGCTTACAGCTAATCATATCCTGCTGAAAAGGATCTAGGATCATTCAATCCAGAGTTAATACCTTTTTACAAATATTTATTAATGCTCTTGATAAATATTTAAATAGCTAGCTGGACCGGGTGGCAGGTATGTAAACCCAAGTTTCAGCCCAGTCTGGATAATTCAGTGACTAGTGAGAGCCTTTCTCAAAATCAAAAATATAGAACAGGCTGAGGATGTTGCTCAGTGAAAAGGACCTGGGCTCAATCTTCAGATATAAGTAAACAAATAAATAAACAAACAAACAAAGAAATGCATGCATGCATGCTACCACTATAAAAACAAAGGTCCAATAAATAAATAAATAAATGCTGATACCAGTATAATACAAAGGTCCTAAGACATTATGGATACATATCTTGTCCTGAGACATTCCTTAACCAACAACATAACTGCAATAGCGATACAAAATGAACATTTCTGAAAAAAGAAAGAAAGAAAGAAAAAAAAAGAAATAAAATCCAAAATCTATACAGTTCTAAATCGGAAAGTTTCTCAGCATCAAAATGATGATCAAAGTTATATCTGATAGACAGAAATTTATAGGTATAATGCTTTCTTTTTATAGACATGTGCAATGTAAATAGTTAAGACAAGTAATTAATGTAATTACTTGTGTTTTAGTGATGAGAATATTTAGAATCTACTCTCTTTAAGAATCATCTTTACAGATAATTTTTTCAAATACTCTCTCCTTTTGACCTTCAACCATTCTGAGAAACCTCAGAATGAGAGTCATGTTGAACAATTTTTGATGATGATATATTTGGCCAGGAAAAAATTAAAACTCAGTAAACTAGAATACCAGTTATAAAAACATTTTTGAACTATAGGTACAAGGAGTGATTATGTGCTCATAGAAACATTTTGGTTTTGTATCCAGTAACTTCAATTTATAACCTATGACTTTGATCTGTGACCATCTCTACATACTTTAATATAAGATTTGGGGAGCAGGTGGTTCTGGTGGCTGAACCCAGGGCTTTCACACTGACCTAAAGCCATCCCTAGCCCATTTTTTTTTTTATTTTTGAGACAAGATCTTATGAAGTGATAAGTTGCTCAGGCTGGGCTTGAACTTATGATCCTCCTGCCTGAACCTCAGAGTGCCGAGAGATTATGTAGGCCTGCACCACCACGCCTGGCACCTAATAAGACTTAATATATCCATTTCATTCACTAAAAACGTGAGGCTTGAGCAAGCAAAATAATAATAATAATAACTTAACCAAGAATATACAATTAATAAGTGATTAAATGAAATAGATTTATTGAAGTCCAAAAGCTATAATCACAACACTTCCCTGGCCTCTGTCAACATTTTTCCTCTGTATCCTATCTTTACATGATTCACTCCAAGCAGCAGAGGAATGTATTACTTGAAAAGTACATACAAGGTCTTTTCTGTGGTGCCTCATAGGTGACGTTCACAAATACAATGTTAGAAAGCCCTTAGACAGTGAATACAGGAAACCTAGGACCGATGCACCCAAGACTCAACATCTTGCTACTCTGTGTGCCCCCAACACAAATGCCAACACACTGCTCTGCTAAACTTTTAGCTAAGCAAATGGAGGAAGCTACAGAAAAACACCAGAAACAAGTTGCCAAGACACACAAGCTGTCAATTCTCTGACAGATTCTACTCCCAAGTCTGAGTCCAATCCATAAGAATAATGTTTAATAAGTCAATAAATAAGATTTCAAAAACATAAAAAAGCACACAACTGGCTTCAGAATCCTGACTAAAACTTCATTCAGGCCAAAATCAAAGTCCAAACTCCGATTTTATTAAAATCATTGTATGTATATGCTTCTGAACTTTCAGATTATAAAAGGTAGCTTAACTATAAATAGACTAAACAAAAACATATACTGGAATACTTACACAACTAGTAACATAACAATGGTTCTTTCCTTACGTTATTATGTTCTAACTGCACATCCCAAGTTATAAGAATACTAAGTAACAATTTTTCTTAGAGCCATCTAAGTTATTATCAAACAGTATTATCAAACACTTTATGATGATAAAATTTAAATCTGTGTCCTAAGAGCCCAGAATGCCTAATATTAACTGTAATTATCCAAACTAAAATCCATTAAATTATTGAAAAATATGTAGTATGAGAATATAGCTGAATGTTCAAAGATATCGGAGAGCTAGGCATTTAAACAAAAACAATCTCAAATTGCACATTTTTAAGTTAGTCTTCCTGTAAAAGTTTAACTGATTTGAGGTAACAGAAGAAAAAAGTACTAAGGGAAACCCAAACAACAATAACTTAAGTAACAGATATATTAACATAAATTCTAAACTATACTAAAACCAAAATCTTAAGCTCAGGATATTCCCATTCGTACATTCTTTCCTTTTTCTAACTCATTTCTTAATACCAAATTCAAAACATTAGTTGTAAAACAGTAGGGTGCCAAATTAAAACACACTTTATTTTCAGGTGTCTCCACACTCACAGGCTGACTTCCTCTCAGGAAGAGTTCCATTTCACTGAATACCCCAATCAGCAGGGAACTTGCAGAATTAAGTACCAGTTGATACTACTTTGTTTTGCATTTACCACCCTTGAGAATAATGTTCAAAGATGTAGTTAAAGAGTCAGCATGGTATCATCCTTCTGACTAGACTGCCAAGCCACAGGGTGTACTGCAAGTCCTACAAGATTTACCTTAAAAGGTTGTGTTTTCTAAACCCCGTGTGCCAGTGAACCAACAGGACGCCTGTATATCAGAATAAATCCTGCATCTAAAGCAAAAGTCTTTTTTTCCTTTGGCTGTAATATGTACTTTAAATTAATATTATGAAAACACCTATAGTCAATTTCAAGTAAAGAACAATGTTCACTAATTTAGCAACCTAAATATTTTACTTAAAAAACACTTCACTCAGATTTAATTTTAGTGTGACTCTGTTGTTTAAAAGCAACAAAAAATTTTCTAATTACAGAAAGTTATAAAATTTTAAGCCAATTAAAAACATAACATCTTGCCACAATCAGCACAGCCACTTAGCTGATTTTAAATACTTTAAAATTATTAGTCTTCCTAAGATTTTCTAATGGACAACTTACAGAATTCGAATCTTCGATTACTCTCTCTTAGAGACTTTCAATCCATATTGGAAAGGTGTATAGTTCTGCTTTAAAGCCAATTATTTCTATGCACACAAAATTAAATTATCTCTGTGGACTTCACAGAGAATACCTATTCTCTCAGTATTTGTGCAGCAGAAGAATAAAACTTTTACAGTAGCTCTAAGATTATACTGGAAGCCTTAAAAGAAAAAAAAAAAAAAGAAATCTCAATGATATACTCCACTCTATTGATTCTCATCCCATCTGCAACCAAAGGTCGTAAGTACTGACAGTGACAACGCTCAGGGACAGTCACCTTATACCCAGTAATTTTTGATAAGTACATTCTAAAGAAGAGGTAGAAACACATCAAAAAGAAGTGGAATAACATTATTAAAATGTTGAGATATAAAAATATATTTTTCCTCATTGGACCAAGCTACATATAAATTGTTTTGTTTTGTCTTTAAAAAATTGTCCCCCAAAGTCCTATTTCTCTTGTTAAAAAAAAATGGCTGATTATACAGGAAATGGAAATTATAAATTATTTACAGTATATCAAAGTATATGTTTCCAAATTTAGTGCATTTTGCAAATTTGTTGCTCTGAAAACAGCTTTGAGCTGTTGTAAGAAAAGAGCGAGGTCGACCAAGCTAAAAGTAGATTTGTCCCCACTTAGAAACCTTAACATACAGCACCACTTCTAAGGGAAGGGTATTAACATTTGTCATATCTTTAGCATAAATTGTGATGACTGTAATGAATGCTAGTCTCGGAGACAATAAAGGGGCTAAAGGTGAAAGTAGCAGTTCCTCAGAAAGAGAAAAATCTCTAAGTGCACAAAATTGATTTCTTACAAAAAGCTAATCAGTTAGGATTCCTTTAACGAACAACCAAAGCTGATCAGCTGAAGTGGACTCAGAGTACATCATCCTGCCATTTCCTTCCTTGGGAACACACAAAGCACAGACTAGAAGGCAGAACTATACTTTGAAGCCTACACATAGGCATTATCAGTCTTTCAGGTTAAGGTACAGGTGGGCAGGAGCAAGTTAACTGCTAAACAAAATGGAGTCTACTCTATAACTGAAGAAATATGTAATTAAAAAAGAACTTTATCTCAGTAAGGAACGTACATAGTGTCGCGAGCACTTCATTTAACAAATAGCTATTGGATGTTTACCATACTTTTGAGACTTGTAAAGAACACAAGGGGGAAAAAAGGAATTAGTTTCCCATCTTCAAGGAGTTTGCAGTCTTGTGAAAGAAAATAATTATAATGCAGTATGACAAGCACTAAAATAACTTCTTAGGTCTAGAAACTTAACTCTTAGTACTCATCTCTGTGACCCAAATATTGGGAGTATTAAGCTAAGAATTCAAGAAGTGTATGAGTTAAGACAATCTGGAATTACTTTATCCTAGTACAATTTAAGTAAACATTTTTGATGAATGTTTTTACTGTTCAATATACTCAGATTGGTAACATGTTGTGGTGCAAAAAACAAAATCTGAATATGTCAAAGAAGACTCCTCCAGATCCACTGAAGAATCACTCATTTAATGATGCCTACAAATATGCATCAGTGGGGCTAGAGGAATAGCACATTGGGGTTAGAGCGCTTGTTTTGGAAGTCGAGGCCCCAAGTTTGATATCCCAGCATCATATAAGCCTGGAGTGGTGACACATACCTGTAATTCAAGCTATCGAGAGTCTGAGGCAGGAGGAATACTGTAAGTTCTAGACCAGCCAGGTATACAGAGAGTTCAGGACCAGCCTGGGCTACAGAGTGAGATTCTGTCTCACACACACACGTGTATGCATATTTATATGGCTGAGGAGCTGGGGTATACTTCAATAAGTATATATGCACAAGGCCCTAGTCAGATCCCCAGCACCATATAAAAATTAGCTGGGCATGGTGGTGGACACCTGTAATCCCACTGCTCAGAGGATTTGGCAGGAGGACTGCCATGACTTCAACATCAACCTGGGATATACAGAGAATTTAGGATCAACCTGGACTACACAGCAAGACTCTGTCTCAAAAGGAAGAAAAATACACACACACACACACAAACATACACACACACACACACCTCTGTGAATATGAACCTAACATCATTCTACCTTCCAATCACTCTTCAGGATCATCAAGATATTACTGCCTTATCTACTTCCATAAGAACTGTCTATGAACAAATTATACCTTTTCAACATAAAATTATTACAAATTTCAGTGCTAATACTTCGATGAGAGCACTGATTTTGAATTCCTTGATCTCTTATTAAGAGGTGAAATTTTTATTATACCCAGGCCTTTAATAGAAATTACCTCAAATCCTGGCTGTTTGGATGGATAAAGGAATAATACATAAAGAAAACCAGCTGTTGTATTGTCAAAGAAATTAGCTATATGACTATAAGCATCTGTTGTTAATACGTTCACTTGGTTATCTAGCAAATATTTATTGAAAATGTATGATATTAGGAATATGCAAGATGACGATCACAAATATGTGAATTTACCATCTTTAGACCTCTTGAGTCTTTCTAAATGCATGAGAGGATGAAATTCCCGTAATTGGGTCTAAGAAGATAAATGTAATTTTCCACAAATTTAAAATACATATTGTCCTGTTCTTCATTATACACAGCTCATGCCTGAACATGAACCAAGAGTAAGAATTACAATCTGAATTAAAAATGAGTCACTCATTTCAGGAAATATTCACATAGTCAGTTGATACCAAAATATTTCAACTTATTTTTAAATTTGGGATTAATTCTATATGAATATAGTGAAAAATCTTTGTATCTAATTAATTTGAAATTGTTCTAGAAAGATCATCTACTTTTCTTGTTTGTTTTTCTCAAGGCTGGAGATCTTTCCCTGATCCTCAAGCAAGCTAGCAAAGCCTCTTACTGTGAGCTATATCCTCAATCCAACTTTTATTGCCACCTGTTGTGAAGCCCTCTCCCTTGAGAAACAATGTATAAATTGAAATTTATTCACATTTATAATGGAGAGAGAACAAGTAATATAATTTTTTCTAAATGCAGAAAAAGTAATCAATGCCTAAGAGAGAAAATATAATTATGCCTAATATTTTCTTTATTTAATGAGACTGAAGAAGAGAAACACAGAGCAGTGTGCAAAAAAGAGACACATTTTCTGCACACTTTCCCTCTTTGAATGCAACGAATAGCTTTTTCCAAGTTATGTTTCACAAAAAATATTTTAACAATATGGTAATATAAATTCTATGGGTAGGGGTTGGAAATGTAGCTCAGTGATCAGAGGGCTTGTCTAGAAAGCCCAAGGCACTGGATTTGATCCCCCAGCACCCCATAATAACTGAATCAGGTAGCACACACCTTTAATCCCAGGCAGGAGGTTTGCCATGAGTTTTAGCATGAACTATAGAGCACTATCTTCTCTCAAAAAATTCTATGAATAAATATATCATCTTCATAGGTTAAGTAATATGCATGACTACATACATCTTACAAATATACACACTAATGTGTGAGGTTTACAGTAAAGAAATCTATCTGAAATATATTTAAACCAACATATTCCAAATTTATTTAATACTACAAGCTTTTTTCATATAACATCCATTATTATCTCATAGCACAAACCCAGGAATTAACCAGTTGAATCATGAGAACTGATCAAATAAGCACACTGGTACCACAACTCAAACCATGCATTTTTATTGCACATAAACTATGCTTCAAGAAAAGTAGTTTTTCAAAAGAGAAGAGCCAGATTAAATCAGAGGAAAATGAAAAAAAAAAAAGATTCTCTTTATAAATGAACAAAGCTACAGTATTTGCAAATAGCAGAATATGTAACTGAAGACAATGTAGGCAGTAATTAATGTTGACAAGTATACAGGTATTTCATAAGGAAAAAGCTCAAAAGGCAAAAAATTAAAAATGTCAATTTAGGATCCATATTTCCATTCATTTGTTAGTTGTGTAATTTATAAAAATACTTGTTTGAGTAATAATTATGCTGAATTACTGCACATAGAACAGAAAATAAAAGGTGCTTGCCTTCAAGAAACTTACAGTTCAAATGGGAAAGAAAACAAGCCTGCAGGCAATTTTAATATGGAAAGAAATTACCATAACACAGGTCAGTGAGTGCGCTGAATTGACACTTCGCTTAGGCCTAGGACTCTGGGGAACAGGGAAGTCAAGAGAAGCAGGCCACAAGACATTGTAATTTTGCTAGGCGCAGAATGATTTATTTTTCCCATAAATATTCAGTGAGCAAGTTTCACATGTGAAGGACTGTGCTATATATATTAGATATATCTTATTGGGCAAAAAGAAATAGATAATACCTTAACTAAGTCTAAACTATAGAGAGGGAAAAGAGAAAATTAACAGACTAGCATCTCTATAGTTGCATCTTATAGTAACTTCTATGATGTTGCTAAGATGAAGACAAACAAAAGTGACACCAACTACAAATACAACAGAATGAGAAAGGAATAATTAAGCTGAGCTCTGAATACTAATAAAGCCAATAATTAAAAGTTACCAAACTTGAAAAAGGCACGTATGAGGGAAAGAAAAGCACGTGCCAAGATACAGAAATATAAACACACAGCTAGGTAATTTTAAATACTACAGCACTGTAAGCAATGTAATTTGTGCAGTATAACTTAATAATGGGTATTTGTTTTAATAACCTTCCCATAATCGAATATCCATTTCAACTATGAAGAGAAAAAGTTCATGAACTAAAAAGACAAGATGAATAGCACTAGCATGACACAGGCAGAACCAGCAAACTCAAAAGAGAAGAACCTCAGCCTAAAAAACGGAATGAACGAAGTGTGAAGAAAAAGAGATACATTCTACTATAAAGATTCAGGAAAAAATTCAAACATAAAATCAACAAAAAAGAACCATAAAAATGGTGTCATTTAATTCTCATCATAAATTTTAAAATAATAAGAACTACAGAAAACATACAAATCAAATAAATTTTAAATTATTAGCTTCATGTAAGAAAATTATTTCCCAGAATAATAAAGAATTACATATTTTGATCAAAATCCTTAAAGAAAAAAATAAGATTAAGACAGTATATTTAATTACCTCTTATTAATTAATTACTCATACAGGATGGTAGGCCAGATTATGTGGTGCTTCTAGTTTTTCTATATACTACATGCATTTCTGATAAATGGAAAAAGAATAGATGACCTGGCAGAAGGCTCAGACAATAATATGTGATTTACAGGACGCGAATGTAGCTACCACAAGATTTATCTGACAGCACTCTCCGATAGTGGACTGTGGAGTATCCGATGGAATGATTTCTAGTCTAAAAAGTCTAGTACTGAGTAGCCATACACATTATTTATTTATTAGATGTTTTGGGTTGAAACCATTTTTAAATGATGCACTTCACAATGCACAGTCATAAATTTAGCTTTAAACCCAAGAAGGGAGGTAGTGTTATTGGAATGTATGTCAGACTGAATTAGGAGGAGCAATGCAACGCTTTTATAAAGTAGCCTTGGATGCAATGTCAACCCCTTCAAAAATGATATTAATGTCAAATGAGCAAGATACAAACACTGTATACAACACAGGAGTAATATGACCTCAAGCACGTATTTAACACTTACTTTAAATCCATACAGATTTTTACCAGTCTCATATACACACAAAACAAAGATGGGCACAGATACGTTACCTGCTTATGAGAAACTGAATCTACAGTATCATTAGGAACTTGTTCAACATTTTTGTGTGCATTAGAGAACATACAATTTCCTGAAGAATATACGAAGCAGAGAGATTTAAGTCAGCCTCTGGACCTTACATAGTTCCTATTTTATATGGATTCAACATACAAATAAATCTAATTTAATAAGCTCTAACTACATATACTTTTAAGATAAAGATAGGGCCCAAGGGTAGGGCACTGCCTAGTACTTATGAGACCTGAGTTTGAGCCCCCAGCAAGGCAAAAATAATAAGAATAATTTTCCTCAAAAAAACAATGATGCATGTTTCAGAGGGCTTTTCAACTCTAAATAACATTTTGCCTCAACACCATTAAAATCTGAAGATAAAACATAAAATGATGCCTAATCCATGATTAATGAGTGAGCAAACAATGAAAAATATAATGTTAGTTGATACCTTAGAGACAGACACAGATCTGTTTGGCCTTATTGCCAGCAAATCAGATGTGGCCATTTCCTCATGCTTTAAATTTAGGCCCTAACTGTCTTTTGCAATAAAAAATTGGTTAAACAACTCATTTTATAAGACATAAAAAGAGAAGTTTCGAATGAATTCAAGACAAATAATCAGAACACGGATGATTGCCATGAAATTAATGCCAACTAATTTGTAAAGTTCTAAATCAAATTTGCTGATGCTAAGTTCATAAGCATATCTCATTATTTATGTGATTAAAAAGGAGTTTTTGACCTGATCTTTCGATCTTTGGCACTCAATCCTCTCCATCTCTTCTTAAAAAATTAATTAAAATTTTAGCAAAATGGTAGCTTTTTACTTTCTACCCTATCTCAGCCTAAAAAAAATTATCAATCAAATTCAAGACAACCCCATCCAGTATCTGCAACATGTCGACCTGAAATTCAATTTCATATCTCTTAAGCTTTCATGTAGAAAAAGACAGTTCACTTCTTAACAAAATAAATCACTTCTGTGATTACCAGTTTGACCTCTTTGAATTAGGAAAATTCAAAGTGAAAAATGTAATTATCACCCTGGAACAATCTGTATACATCTGGAGCTAATTCTGGCTTCATTTTTCACATCATTTTTCACACTGTGCTACATCTTGTAGAGATGCCATGGAACTTTTGAAGGACTCATAAAAAATGAAAAAAAAAAAAAACCAAAAAACTAAAGTCCTTAGACTTCAAATAACCAGTAATGTATGTTACTCAAAAAAAAAAGCCCTGAGAATTTTAGAAGTTGAAATTTACTCAACTAGGTGATCTTTATATCCCATTTGATTATATAAGGATTAAACAGAACTCTGACACGTATGATAAATGGGTATATAAGAACAGGTCATTCATTATCTTTGTAGCTTCTAACATTAAAATATGTAATATGCTGTATCTACAACAGCTTTTATATACCAAAACAACTCCACATTGAATCCTAAACTAGAAAGTAAAAATTATTATCAAAACTCACCTATGAAACAATTATATCACTATACACAGCAACCCCATATTCTTAGGAAGAAATCATAAGGGAATGCTACTTAAAAGTCATGTAGATATAACAATGGTAGATGGTAATTTCTGGTCAAAAAATTAACAATTATTTCAAATCAGATGGCCTAATAAGAAAATTAATCATCAGTTTTTGAAGAAATAGTTTCCTATATACGATTAAATTTCAAATAATGTCTCACTAAAGCTAAGAATAATGAGCCCACTAGGAAGCATAACTACTTTTCTCAAGTTCATTATAAAAATCCAATAGGTATAATTTCTAGAAGTAATTGTTCTTGTTGCACTTCAATGATAATGCACAGTATTGATTTTTCACACCTTCTATGATTCTTTAATTTATATTCATGAAATGTCCATCAGCACAGTCTAAATAAATTTGAGAATATAGGCATTAAAATGAACAAATTGATGTAAAGAAACATTAATTTTGCATTATCCTTATTTCTTAGGCAAGTAAACCATGAGAGCTGTAAATGAAGGTCAAAGGTGTTGAAATGGGTCAAAACCCTTGACCTCTAGACCAATACCCTTCCTATTAAAAAAGGCTATTTTAAAGTTTTAAGTAGGAGAATTTACTACCAGCAAGATACCACTTTTAAAAGACTACAAAGAAACCTCTCAATAAAAACATTCATCTGCTTAATTGCAAAGCAGAAAAAAAAAAATCACAGGACATGTGATTTTTACGTAACTTTCAAAAATCATTGAAGTTTACCACATTATGTTTCCAAACAATGAAAGTAATGATGCTCTTAGAAATTTATATTCTACATATTCGGATGGCTTCCAAATTTTTGCTGATGTTTTCCCAAGTCCACTGTGTATGTCAAAAATAATTAGCAATGACAAGGATTCAAAATTATTTATCACTCATTTTATAACCTCTGCACAAAAGGGAAGTAAACCCATGATTCCCAGCGGAATTAGAGAGGCACTCCACAAAGTACAGAAATAAATCTGTTTCTGTAACTGTAATGTATACAGCAAAGAAACTTAGTCATCCCAAGATCTTTTGACCTGGACATTTTTTATGTGACTATATATACCTTTATTTCTCATTTACACGACTCATTTCTTTCAGTATTTGCTTCAAAAACATTTATTATTATTAAAGAACAGAAGTAATTTTTAAGACACAAATTTAAAAATTATCCTAAAACCACAAACTCAAAGCTTCATTGTAAAAAAAAATTGTGATATTGCAAATATAACTTCTTCATTAAACAAATGTACAATTTATTTTAAGTCACTGTTTACTCTTCTACTCACCTGAGAACACAGTAGCATAACTAACTCCACAACTGAACTACTTGACTTCATGCAAACCAGACCTATGTAAAAGAGAATTTTTAAAAAAATTATAAAGTTAAAAAAAAAAGAGGAGGCAAATTTGTTATATAATTTTGGCCAAGTTATATTTAATATGAAACATCAATATCTTTCCAGGAACCATACCTATAACAAATTTAATCATCTTATTAAACAAGTTTCTGAACGATAACTTTAAATCTAGCATCAAAATTACCACTACTTCTGTAAACTACTTTGTTTCAACTTTCAAAACACTAAAACATCTTTTACAATTTTATATATTATGACATTTCACAATACTCATGGAAATGTGCACAACATATGCCAAGTTGATCAATATCGTCTACATTTTGTTTTGGAGAGAGTTGATCATTACACATGCAGAGAAGGGAAATGGCTCCCTGACCTTTGCTTTCTCCACCATACTCTCTCCCTTCAACCCCCCAGCTATCAATCAAGTTTCCATTTTGTTTCATGGCAGCAGACATCCCAAACACTCTTATTAGTACCTTGACCTCTGACCTCACACTAAACCTTAACAGAAATGCAAGCCGTTGTCTGTTATGTATTCCTGATTTCTTATAAATTAATTCATTTACATTTTTCCTTTATGTTTCATTTTAGCTTGCCAAAAATATTCTTCAGAAGGTTTTATATAGCTCATACACACCTAAAAATTATTTAATTTTAGTTACCAATAAAATATAATCAGTTCATTCAAGGAACAGCAAATAATGCAGTCTTTAAAAAAAGCAACGCCAATATTAGAGGACTAAAATTACTAAATCATACTACCAATAACCATAAAAATTACAATTTTCAATTGCATATTTTTCTGGGCAAACACAAGTTTAGGTTCTAAGGTGTGCTTAATATCTAAATAATTCCTTGTGGCCAGTAAGCACCCAACCTTTTTTTCCTCAAAGCTCTTCCCTATATGTATCTCACCCAGCCCTTTATCTTCCTGCTCTTTAGCTCTTCCCTTTTAAAATAATGCCTCAAATGAAAGGCTTATAAATGAAAGATATGAAGATTTTGAAGATTTCTAAGCAGCACCCAAATTAAACAGGTTGTTCACCCCCTTCGTTTAAAAAAAAAAAAAGAGCTATTTTTCTCAGTGTTAGAACTGGTGGTAACAGTGTTAGCATTAGCATAATAACTAGCTAGAAAACATCTGTACGTTGAATTAGGAAAGCAGGTCATTAACTTAAGTGTGGGTTCTTGGGGCTAGGATGAACACAGCTCCTCGAGCTACTACTCTCATAGCAGAAAGGAAAGGTCAGAGCACTCCCCACCTATCACTGCTGGGGTGGCCCTCTGCTGATCTGAAGCCTTGTCACTTTTCATAAATGGAAATACAAGAAGTTCCCTTTCTTTCATTTTCAAAACTCATGATTTCTAGTGAGTAAATGCAAACTCTCTTACAACCAGAACACTAATCCTTATTGCTCTATTCTAGAAGAACCAATGTTCCTACACTGAATCCTGACCTAGGCCCTTCTGTATCTGATCATATAGTGAACAGGTAGCAAAAAAGGGACCTTATAATGGCCTAAATTAATTTCACAGATTTACAGATGTTCATTTGTCCTGTATACCACTCATACAGGACAGTTCAAAAATGTATAAACTTAGGGAAATATACAGGTGTATACACATATTTACTTCAGTCTTATTTCCCAACAACAAAACTTAATAAACTAGAGGACGGGTGACAACCACTACTAAATTGATATGAAGATTCAGGAAAAACAATTTCACTGACTTATGACCTGAGTGGTCAGAATATTAACGTTAGTAAAATTTCAAATTAACATTTCATAAATCGACTCAAACAATTAATGTGACTTATGGAAGAAAGGCATAGATTTGTTTCGAGAGGCAGTATGGAAAGTATATGGAATGTAGGTTTTTTTTTTTTTTGGGGGGGGCGGGTACTGATGATCAAACCCAGAACCTTCAGTAAGCCACATTCTCTTTGATACTGAGACAAGTTCTTGCTAAGTCACATTTTTGCCCACACTGAACTCAAACTTGTCATCTCCCTGCCTCTGCCTCTCAAAGTACTGGGATTACTGGCCTGCTACATTAGACCCAGCAAGTATGTTTCAGTGAAAAAGGGCCTCAGAAGACACAAGAAACCAGGATCACTGACACTAAGTTCTCTGCTTGAAGGACACTTTCACTAATAACACAAATATATAACTTTGGGAATAAAGAACATAGTCCATAAATTATCATATACCAGTTTAAAATATAACATTATATGTTAAACACAAATTAGGGAAAGCCCTATATGGACTCTTCAATTTATTATCCAAGAGTTTTTTTAAATTTAATTATTTGTTAAAGTCTTTCATTATATTATCAAAAAGTCTGCAGCCACACAGATTATCTCTTTTAACAGATCAAAGCAAATTGCCACCCAAATGTAATTAAATTTTGATAAAACCAGAACTTCTTTATCAAATACATTCACTGCTACTTTTTGATATTATGGAAATGAGATTACTCATTACCAACAGCATTAACAGCAATAGCCGAAATAAAATTAAAAGTCAAATGAAGGGCTGGTACACAACCCTCAGATATACGTATCATGAACTATTAACTTTACCTAAACCTTGCATTCTCATTACACTCAAATACAAGTATTTCAAACTATAAACTTTCCAAAGAGCCTTTTCTCAAGATTCAATAAAGGTTTTCTATCCACTATTACACAACAAAAAACCATGGCAATTAAAGCTGTAAACAGATATTTAAAGACACTATCGTATACATGGAGTGTTTCACCAGAATTTCTGATATTGAATAGGATTTAAGGTTCTTATCCTGAACCATCAATGGATAAAGGTAAGTCAGACTTAGCTATCCTCTAGTTCAAACACATTTAAAATATTAATGAATTAAGCATCACTGCTAATGAAAGTCTAGTACCTTTTCCTCCTCGTGAAAATTCTACTTTGGAAATCAAGATGGGCATTTGAAAGTTCTTAAGTAGATTTAACTGCTTATAAAATTGCTCTTTATTGAACTGGCATGTACTGCCCAAGGAAATTCACAGCAAATCTTTTTTTTTTTAAGGAGATGCAAAGGTTGAAAATGCTTAAGCACAGAAAGTCTATACATTCATTAAGTTTTTAAATTTGAAACAGAAGTATACATAATGAAATAAAGAAAAAAAATCACCTACTTGTTCCTTCTATAAGCAGTTCTTGGCCATGGCTACCCAAAAGTGTCCGAGAAAGAAAAGGTGCAAAATCCACAAAAATCTCTCGTAACAGAGGAGCAGCCTTTTCCAAAGCATGTTCCAGCCTCTCCGTAATACTGGTGGGAAAACATTAACTTACTCAGGTTATTCAACAGAATTTATCAATTTTCTAGTTTTTTAAAAATAAAATGCATTTCCACAATAACATAAATAATGTAAAATTTATTATGATCTAAAGAGGCATTAATGTTATGCATATTGGTAATTTTATTTGAGATATCCTGTCTTTATCCTGATTGCTTTTTTACTGGTGGGGAAAAGGGGAGCACTGGTAAGTAGAGCTTGAAACCAGCGTCTTCATGTTAAGCTACACCCTTATCCATTCTTATTTTTGATTTTGAGATACAGACTCACATAGTTACAGCCTGGGTTCTAACTCTATCTCAGACTTCCGAAGTGTTGGGAGTACTGGGCCCACCTATCCTAAATGACCTTGACACCCTAATCTATCTTGCCTTCCTGATCCCCACAGACAAATTGGTTAAACAACCATTCCAAGCATCAGTTCTTTTGGAAGTCTTAACTCAGCAGTTAACAACATTTTCTTCTTAACCCCATTACAACCTAAAACAAGCTCAAAACTTCATGGAGTTTACCTACGGATCACTAACTTACTAGTACCTTGGGCTAAAGAACCACATCTTCAGTTTTAAGCTGTCAGCTGCACTACACGGTACGGACTCAACAGATGCATACACACTGAGAGTAACAGTTTATGTGGCTTTTATAACTGAAATCTGTAAGAATGTACACATTTATAATGATCCCAATATACATACACTTTTGAATATTACATACTTAAGCACATATATATATTTTTAAAATTTTTAAAGGCCGCCTGCATCACTGCATTTCATTAAAATTTGATGTATCGAAAGACTTACAACTTGCATAAATATCTAAATACTCATTATTTATCTGTTCTCAGCAAAAATATTTAGAGTTCACACTACATTACTAGTTTACAACTATCAATGCAAAGTTATGTGAGCTCCCGCTGTCAATAAGCATCTCCTTGCAGGTACTAATTTTCATACTATGTTTCGCTACATATCTCATAAGACGTCCTGTCCCTGGATGTCACACATATATGCCTATGCTCAAAACATCCCAGTGCTTACTACAGAGTGCTTCTAAAAGAATTCTGTCTATATATTCACAGCATTCCAAATCAGCATTTGAAACTCATAATTCCAAATAAAGACACCGTAAAACATCTATTACTCAGTATAACTGTGGCGTTGAGTGGCTGGCTGCCCTTTATTATTTCAGCATTTTTACAGAAAAAGAACAATACACCTCTAACATTCAATTTACAATTATTTGAAATACAAGTCATAGGTTTACATAAATTGAATAATTGTTATGTATATAGCGTTTTTTATTACAAAGAGCCTTTCCTCAAAAATACTTTATATCTCATCAGCTTTATAATATTCCTAGGCCTCTCAATATCACATATGAGAAAAATAAAGAGAAGGAAAGAGAGAGGAAGAAGGAAAGAAAACAAAAGAGCTACAGGGTTTAGAATTATCGAAAGGCATATATCACAATATCAATGAGCAATTCACATACCTCATATTGGAAACTGGGTCTTGTGGAACTGAACCAACTGCTGGAGCTGAGGGCAGGTTTGTATGAGAGGGTCTACTGCCTATAAAAGAAAAATAATCATTAACAGGAAATTTCTCTTTTTAAATATAAGAATTTCAACAAACAGGTGTCTTTACACTAGAAAGAAAAAGATAAAAACACATTGTTAAAGTATCTGTTGCTATTTGAATAAGAGTAAGGCTAAGAATCAATGCTTTCCTTGAATTTTATTATATATAATTAATATATATAAGGTCCTTCTACCCAAGGGTTTAAGAGGTAATAAAAAAGTAAATTCTGAGTCATCAAATTAATTAGGTTCACCTTTTATTCTGTTCCAAGTATCAACACAAACTGACAAAGAAAAGCATTCTTTAAAATGAGGCAAAAATAAAAAATGGCTATTTCTTTCAAGTTAGCTTTTATGGGTTTTCCTCCATATACTTATTAAGGGAACAGATAACTTCTGCTAATACCCTCACTGCACAGGAGTCTGGTCTGGCAAACAGCCAGCAAACACCTGACAAACCTTTCTTAAATGATTTAAGCACAATGTTCACTCTCATTTTTGTCCTCAGGATAGTTACAATATGGAACTTACTACATTTGTTATACTGTATTTCAAGTGCTTTTTATTTTGATTTTTTAACTGATGACACTGGAGATAACACCAAGGTCACTGGGGAAGAGCTGTGCGTGGGAATTTGGCACGTTGGCCAAGGTAACAGAGCATGCCCACTGGAAGACAAAGGTGGCAGCCTGCTTTGCTGAACCAGATTCATGACCTGAAGGATCACAGGACTGCCACCACAAGGCCATGGCTAGCACTATCAACACATTGCTCTCCTGGCCTCTCTCATCCAGGGAAATTTTAGAGTGCTATATAAAACTTTGAAAACACCCTCATCTTTTTTACCAATCTATCTCTAGAGCCTAGAGAATCTAATGTGGTAAAATGTCATCAATTACTATGAATTGTATAAATGATTCTTTTAAGCATTCTTGTCTTAGTTATATTTTTGTGGCTGGGACAGAACAACTAACATCCACAACTTAAGGGAAAGAAGATTTATTTAGCTCACAGTTTCAGAAGGCCTCATTCAGTCCATTCATAAAAAGCCAGCAACACAGAAGCACATGGCAGAGACTGGAGAGTTGCTTACAGCATTGCAGACAGGAACCAGGTAAAGCAGGAACAAGGCAGTGTCTGTAAACTCAGGCAAAGGATAGAGCTTTTCTAGAAAGAAGCTTTAAGAAAGATTTTTTCTTGACCAGTGAACTTCCAGTCAAGACGGCAACCAAGTGACAGTGCTATGCAAAGTCTCCTTGGGGAACTTACAAAGTTGAGATTATAATTAAAAACTACTTGTTCAGCTTAGCTAGGAGAGGAAAGACTGCCCAACAACTGAGAGGAGGCCATTGGAAGTTCAGAACACACATGGAAATCACAGGAAAACAGCAACCCAGGAAGCCACTGAAGGCCAACTAAGAGCACACCTGAGTTGACAGATCCGCAGATGGAGGAAAGCCCAAAAATGAGAACCTGGGACCAAGGTAAGTGCAGACCCAGGAGAAGTGGGAATTGACAGCAGCTGGTAAACCCAGCGTCCAAAAACTAAATTGCAGGTAGTACAAACTGCACATACAATGTGAGCTTCTCTTAGAAAAGACCTCCCAGAGCCGAGACCAGAAGCCACGCTCAGCAGCTATAACAGGCAGTGACATCATCAGAAGCCATTTTAAAAGAAAAGATCCCAAGACTGAACTGTTAACAGTACAAGCAGCATCAGAGAACTTGTGGCCTCCATAAGGCCTAAACCTGGACCCTTTTGGGATCACTTTTAAACAGTGCCCAGGAAGAAATGGGCACAAAAGACAGGTGTGAAGAGGAGAGAAATGCTACAGACCCAGAGATGTTAGAGTATAGTAGGAGCACTTCTAGGGGTGATGAGCACCGCCCCGGGAGAGTGAAGCTAAGACAGGCAGAAGAGCTTTGCTGCGGGGCCTGAAGTTAGACAAGACATACAGAGGCCATCAGACTTGTTAGATCCTCCATCACTGCCTACTCCAAACACAAAACTCAGACAAATTTCAGCTCCCCACATTCTCATACATATTCAAAGAAACCACGTGGCTAGGCCTCTAAAGTGAAGTCCTTCAACAACAAAAACATGGAAAACAAGACAAGGCACCAGGACACACACAGAAATGTCTGAGACCCCAGAAACTAATGAAATGGGCCCTGAAATAGTGGAACTCATAGGGGAGGAAGTCAAAAAGCAAATAAATAAGTCAGTCAGTTCAAACAAGATATCCTCAAAGAAAGGCAAGCAATGATCAGCAGGCTATAAGAGGAACATACAAAACAAACAGTGGTCCCATGGACACAAAGCTTATTGAGCATATAGAAGCCACAAATAAAAAATTGGCCAAGGTAAATAAGGAAATGCAAGATATGTAGGAACATTATGATAAGGAAGTAAAAGTTTTGGAAAAAATATATAGCTAAAATTTAAGATATGAAAACTACATTTGAATGCACTGGAATTTCACTCAAACACTGCGAGGACAGAATTTCAGACCCTGAAGACAGGCTGAGGAAAAAAATGTTATAATTAGGCACAACTCCAAAATTAGAAATGAGCAAAGGAGCTGGATGTAACAGCTGATGAATGATTCAAAGAGAACCAATCTTAGACTTATGGGTGTGGAAGAAAGAGCAGAAAATAGCACCAAAGGTAAAAAAAATTTATCCTCTGAAATAATGCAAGCAAATTTTCTAAATCTGGAAGAAGAAATTAATCTTCAGGTACAAAAAGCTTATAGAATACCAAATAACTTCAATTAGCAATGACACTCATTATGGCATTATAATAATCAAAACTTCAGAAATACAACATAGATAGAGAATATTAAAAGCAGTAAGAGAAAAACAGACATTATTTTACCAAGGCAAACCCATTCGAATTACCCCAGATTTCTCAATACAAACTTTTAAAGCCAGGAGAGCCTGGAGCAAATCTTTCAAGCTTTAAAAGACAGCAAATGTGAAATCAGATTGTTGTATGCAGCAAAACTATCCATGAAAATTGAAAGAGAAGTAAAAATTTTTCATGACCAAGAATTCCTAAAGAACTATGTTAACACTAGCCCATCACTGCATAAAATACCTGAAGGAATTTTTGATAGAGCCAGAGAGACAAGTGACACCAAAAAAACATGGATGAAAAGAAACACCTAAAGAGAAAGTGTAACAAAAAATAGACACAAATCATCTGATTGGTATCCCACCAAAACAGTGCCAGCTATCTCTTAAAATCTGTGAAACTTACCCCCATAATTACTATTTTATTAGTATATTAGTTTATAGAACATAATAATTATATTCAACATGGGGAATTGGTATAAAATATGCATTCTGGCAGAAGGCAACAGTTTTTATTTGGGATATTATTAGTTTAAAAACAGTTAAGAGTTGGTAAATAAATGGTTCTTGAAGTATTTTCTCTAAAGCTGTCATTGAATGGTAAAGATAAAAGATTACACAGCCTTAATCCATGGGCTAAGAACTCAGTCAGCTATATGTTCAACTTCTGACTCTTGAATTTTATGTCTCAATTTCATGCTCTGGAACTAAATTTGTAATAATGATGTTCCTCATTTCTTCCTCCTCCTCCTTTGGAAAGAACTCTTTAAAAATTCTAAAATAATTAAGTATGCCATTATACTGTTTGATTTACGTGTGATATTCTTTTGAGATATAGATTTAAGTTCAATTAAGGTAGTGATTCATTTATTTGATCTTCACTGTAAGTTTAGCCTAAAAAATCTGAAATAATGACAACCTGAATGTCTTTTTATAGCAGCATAATTGATAATAGCCAAATCTTGGAAGAAGCCAATATGCCCAAGTTCAGATGACTAGATAAAGAAGATGAGGTATATATACACTAAGGCGTATTACTCTGCCATTAACAATGACACGTTTGAGTCATTTTTAGGAAAATGGATGTACCTTGAGACATTTATAAACTAATCAGACCCTGAAAATTGAATAACATATGGTTCCTCTAATATGAGAAAACCAAACCATAAAAAATGTAAGAGACACAAAATAAGAAGATGTACTTTGTAGATAGAGAAAGCGAAGGGGAGTGAGAGGAAGGAAAGGAGAAAGAAAGATATGTGATACTAAAAAAAAAAACCAAAATGGGGGTAATAATGGGAGTTAGGGAGAAGCAGGGAGTTCTGGGAAGGTCAAATCATATGAGAGGGGAAGGGATTGTAACTTTAACACGATATCTACATGCACAAAATACTCAAGTGCAATGTAAACATTATGTATTACATATATAAATCAATAAAATGAAAAATAAAACATACATATTATATATATATATATATATATATATATATATATATATATATATATATAATTTTTAAAAAGTTTTTTCTTCCTTTCTTTACTCAATCCAAGCTGCCAGATGTGAGACGGGGTCTTGTTCTGTAATGCAGGTTGGTCCTGAACTCAATTTGTAGCCCAGGCTGGCCTTGGACTCACAGCAATCCTCCTACATCAGCCTCCCAAATGCTGGGATTATAGGCATGCACCCCATGCCAGGCTTTTGTGTTGCTAGGGAATCTGACCCAGGGCCATTCTTCCAGTCATCAGCTTTATTTTTTACCTGATGGCAATTTTAATAGTTAATTCTATTTTTAAAATATCAGAAATTTTCTCTAAAATGTATCAACATCTCTTTTAAACTTTCATGAAGTTCACAAAAAGAACATATAAGGACTCATCTACTTTAATGTAAATACAGAAGTACTAAATTCCAAGAAAATGTTTGTATGAGGCTCTAGGTAGTAACTAGACAAAGAAAGTTAGCTTTTACTGTGTTAACTGGCTCTAATTTCAATTAGTTAAATGACATTTTTAAAATGTGAAACAGCCCAGCACTCATTAGGCTGAGGCAGAAGGATTGTGAGTTTGCAGCCATCTAGAGCTACACAGTGAGTTCAGGACAAGTATGCAACACAGAACAAGACCCTTTCTCACAAAAACAAAGCAAAAAAAAAAAAAAAAGAAAAAGGAAAAGATAAAAAGGAAACAGTAACATTTTGATACCCGAAGCTAATATAGCAAAAAGAGATTTTTACAAGGCAGTTTTGTTAAGTCTTAGGACTCTTGGCTGATCAAATATATACTCATACTGGGTATAAAAAAAAAACTATTCACGTGACAGAAGTCAACTTTTATTACCAATTTTACACCAGGCTGTCTTATGTTCCTGCTAGGAAAAGTGTAATTTCCAAATGTATTCTGCATTTTTTAATTCAGATAAAAACATAAACTTACGAAAAATTTGTCTCAGATTAATTTAACATTAAGTATTTCCAACAGATGGTCACAAATATGTAAATGCAGAAGCTACTGCTAACACGTGGAAAGAAAGTGACTTATCTTTTCCTTATCGTTACAGTGATAAACTGGCTCCTTTAAACTTAACAGTTTGCCAGACAGTGAGAAGAACAAAAAGGAAAATGCAAATAGATCATCTGTCTAGCATGTACTCAGGGAATAGCCAGTTGTTTACTCAAGGTCCCTGAGGATCTAAATAACTAATGTCCTATGCAATAAAGAATCATTGGAACAAATATCTATTTTAACCCCAAAATAAAACGTGTGCATGCGCGCGCGCGCGCGCGCGTGTGGTGTGTGTGTGTGTGTGTGTGCGCACGCGCGCGCACGCGCGCGCACAAGTCTGTCTCTTGGATCAGTTATATGCCCAGTAAAAATGCCTCATTAAATAAATGAAACTTCTATTGAATCAATAAAGATAAGCCTCTGGGACTAAATATTATATAAAGCAAAGGCTGTTAAGAGCTTTCTATTTAATAATGGGCAAGGTTTTGATAAACAGAATGCAGCCTAATATTTTAGTTAAGTAGTCAAATTGCTACATGTTGCAAATCAGCAAACACTCAGCATATAAATTACTTTAATACTGCACACTCAGTTCCATTATTGGGCTTCCTTCAATCTTGCTTTAATTATTCATGTTTGCAGCACAGGAGAAAAATCATAGCATATTAATATACAGAGGTATATTGTATACTCATAATTTAATCTTTGCTGATGAGTAACTTTAAATTTTCCAGATTCCTACACATTTACTAAAACTTCTCTTTGAATTTCTTTGAAAATATGCATACACAAAGAATATACCTCGCTCTCTAATGAATGCCTTCACTGCTTAAGGGAAGTTTGCCATTGTTACTTCAGGATTACACATTTTTGCTCATAAAGGACATGCTGAGAAGCTACACTTAAATATTCTAACTAAAATTTGAAAATTTCATACTAAAAATGTAACATATATTATTTATAGATTCAATGTATAGTATTTAAAATGGAAACCATTAACATTTAAGATAAATTATAAAATCGTTTCAATGGTAATACTTTAAAAGCAAAAAGTCTGATCTCATATAAAGATGAGATGTTTCAATTCTCTTTCTGGGACTAATTTATGCAGTCTTAGTTTCTCTGTAAGTGGTGGAGCATATACAGTCTGTAAGTCCTGCTGTGATAGCAAAATGGCATGTCCACCTACAAGCCATCATTTTTTGCCCTTATCTTTTTAAGTGAAAAGAATTGTCTTGGGTCATATATATAAGTACATATATACATCATTATATATTATATTTATATATTACATTGTATATATTATATAATATATTGCATTTTGTACATCTTATATTACTGTATATTATATATTATATATAATATAATATATATTACAGTTAATGTACACACACACATGCTAAAAAATTCCTCTATAAAATTTCTCATTACAACATTAAAAAGAAATAAACAAGGACAAAAAAACAACAAGCCACAGGTTACATAAGCCTGGACCTTTTTGCAAAAAACTCCTATTTTATGGTTTGTATTCATATGGTTTCACCCACAGAAATTTCTATTTGCAGTAATGAATTGTGCAATCAAGTAAAATTTTCATGAACAATGACATATTACTGAATTTCTGCAGTTCTTCTTATTTGTAGCTCACTATAAAACTCAAAAACTACTCATGTCATGGTACAAAGACTGAGATTCACAATGATATTCGTTAACTTTTCTTTCATATAAAGGAAATAATCCAAGACCAGAGACTAATACCTAACTTACCAAGATCTGCAAGAAAAAAGTACCATAGTCAGTACCAAAACAATAACAATCAGTTCACCCACAAATTATTTTTCCCAATTACTTCTGGAACCAAGAGAAAAAAATAAATTTATTTATTAAAGACAAAACAGATTTTTTAATGGCAAATAACTTAAAGCAGGAGAACCACCACACACACACACACACACACACACACACACACACTCACACTCACACACACACGCGCGCGCGTGCGCGCGCGTATCAGTTAAACAAAGGAAGTTCTTCACAAAGACAGGATCCTAAGAAAAAGCAGTACCTAAAAAGATACAAACCTAGACTGGAAGAATGGCACAGCAGTCAAAGAACTTGCCTTGCAAACTCAAGGCTGAGTTGGATTCCCCAGTACCACATAAAGCTGAGCATGGTGGCACACATCTGTAATCTCAGCACTCAGGAGGCTGAGGCAGGAGGATTGCTGTGAGTTCAAGACCGACCTGGGCTCCAGGGTGAGTTCAGGACCAGCCTGGGCTACAGCCAGACCCTGCCTCAAAAAAAAAAAAAAAGATACAAGCCAAGTATGGTGGAAAAAATACATTAAGTGAGGGTTTTGAAGAGTAAAAAGTAGGATAATTGGGTAGAAAAAAAGACTGGATTAAACTATTTCTTTCAGGACAATAATGTACAGCACGTTCAGAACACAAGTAAAATGAAAGAGAAACCATGTAACCATGTAGGAAGGAAGCATTGCAGGCATAAAACAAGTAATTAAAAAAAGACTATCATTACAAAAAGAAGCCATACACTAAGAGAAAAAGAAATGAGCTATTTAAAAGAAAAAAGGAAGATGAGCAGAGGAAAAAGTCAGTGGTAGAAAAATGCCTCTGCATGTGACGAGTCCTGGTTTGATCTCCAGCACCAGAAACTCTAAGTATAGAAGTAAAAGGGGCTATGGGAGAGTGAAAGTAGTTAAAAAATTCCAGCTATACATGAAAAAAAAATTGTGAACTGCTCAAGGAACACCACAACCATAGGCATACATTTCAATAATAAGAGGAAACAGAGCATAGTAGTTACATCATGGGCCAGATCAATAATGTAAGGTTTTATAGTTTTCTGGACAATAAATGAAATAATCTTCAAAGTAGCAATTATTTTGCAAACTGACATTCACTTTCTCATTACATTGGATTTACTGGAAAAAAAAACCTACAATGTCTTTAGAAAAATATTGTATTGTTTGGTTAAATGTTTCTCAAATATCTCAGCTTTTTTTGTTTCTTGTTCACCCATAATCAATATTTATTAGTATATTTTGAGATCCGTAACAATCACACCCCACTTGGGGAGCTGCTGCACATACGTACCGCGTCTTCATCATTCTCACTTCTTCTCTGCTCACCTATCCTCTTGCCCTGTTTCTTACCTCTTCCAATATACTGACTTAAAAATGGAAGAGTATACTTAAAGGCCATCAAAGGGTCCTATTTATTCTGTGACATACAATGAATTTAAAGGGTAATACATTCAACAGCAAAATATTTTAGTGAGTGTACTCCAAACTTCTCAATTTGCTACATTTGCTCTGGGATGTTACTGAGGCATTCGCAATTACTGGAATACAAAGATAACAAGCCAAGAGTTCCACAGATATTGTTAACTACTGCATTTTTCCTCATGGGACTAGTCTAGAAAAACCACAGTTGATTTTAAGATGTTCAACAGGAGTAAAAAGCAAGTATTTGTACACTTCAACAAAAATAAATCACCAATTGCTTCTGTAATATACCACCATACTTTCTACTCCACTAACCTCTCTCTCTTTCTGTCTGGCGGTCTCTCCCTCCCTCTCTCTTTGGTACTGGTGATACGGGGATCAAGCCCAGAGTCTTCATCCTGAGCTCCACCCCCAGCCCATTATTTTATTTTAGTTTTACTTTTTTTGATAATGAAAGAGAACCTTGTTAAGTCCTGAATTGCTGAGGCTGAGCTCAATCTTCCAATTCTACTGCCTTAGCTTACCAGAGTGTTGAAATTACAGGCCAGTACCACCAGGCCCAAGCTCCACACAACCTTTCTATAAAAATAATACTGATCTAGTAAATAGCCTGCTAATTAATAACAAAAATGCTGTAAAACTAAAAACCAAAGCAGCACAAAACTCCCTATAAGTACTGCAGCTTTCGGTTGCTCTTTGTACTTACTGTTTCTCAAGTATAAAAATAATATGACCAGTAATAAAATCTTGGAAAGGACATTGAAAGAAAACTTTGAGAAGTAAGACTTGCAAGTCAGGCACAGTGGCTCTAGCCTGTAACTCCAGTACTCTGGGAGCCTAAGCAGGAAGATCACAAGTTCAAGTCTAGTCTGGGCAATTCAATGTCTTAGTGAGATCCTTTCTCAAAAACGAAAAAATAAAAAAAGAATTGCTGGTAGTACAACTACATGGAGATCATCAAATAACTTTATGGTGCACATTCTTGTTTTTACACTATTCATAAGGTATATATCTACATAGTTACAATTATATGGTTTATAATTTATAATTATATGGTTTATGTAATTATTTTTACTTAGCCTAGTATGAACCTTTTCTCACTAAACACTATGAAATTTATAAGAAACTCAGTCTAAAAAAAAATTTAGTGAAATATATGAAGAAAAAAGAACAAAAGAAATAATCATAGATTGGTACTTGTTTTTAGAACACATGACTACTATATAAATGACAGAGCAAAGCCGAAAAAATGTCCCTGGCTAATGTTCAGTAGCTACATCAAGTATGAATCAAAACTCTTTGAGGTACACTAGTTAGCCACATAGAAGTAGAAAATCAGACAAATGGAAAACCTTGCCAAAATCTCCCCTGAAAGGTGAAAACATTGTTTTTAATCTTAAAATCCAAGTCATTTCTTCAAGATTCCTTCATTTTTTTTTGTTGAATTCATCCTAGAGTCACAATATGACACCACTGGAATTGTGTTATTTTATTATTAATTTTTCAAACAGTACAACATCTGAAAAAATACTACTAATGTAAAAGACCATCCTCTCTTCCTAACTTGGTTATTTTAACACTGAATATCTTTCAAGTGTTCCTGTTCACCAATAAGTTTCCAGCCAATTTCAGAGATTAAAGTTCTTGTGCCTCTTTCTGTGCATGCTTTTAAAACAAGAATATTGAAAGAGAGTGACTTACTTAATAATTCATTCCTGTGACAAAATACCCAACATCCACAATTTAAGAGAGGAAAGATTTATTTAGCTCACAGCTTCAGAAGTTCTCACACATACACACAGTCCCACAAAGGTGAAGGCACTTGGCAGAGGCTAAAGAGCTGCTCACCCCATCACAGATGGAAACCAAATGAATAGGAGCCAAGTAGATGCCCAGAGATTGGGCAAGGCTAGAGCTTCCCCCGAGAGAAGCTGCAAAAAATGTTTTTTCTTCCTTTCTTTACTTAATTCAAGCTATCAGTTGCCCCCCTTCTTTGTTTCCTGGTTCCACAAGTCAACACCACACACCTAAAAACTCTGCCCTGGGCACCCTCAATGCCAAGAAGTTGACACCATCTTTCCAGGTCAAACACCAAGCATCTGGCGCTTCCAGGCAGGCTCCACTTTCTAATAACACACAGTCGCAAAGGCATGAGGCTTTTGGGGGACACTCAGGATCCAAACCACAGCAAAGAGGAACAAAAATTAAATTTCTGTAAAACCTTTCAATAGCATGATGCTGTACTTCAGAAAAGCACTCCTTTTCCAAAACTGATTCACACAGATACACAGGAAATATATGTATCTTCTCATATGCAAAGGAAAGTAAAAAAGTATTTTTATGAATCTGTCACTCCTGCATGGATACATCTTAAGGTATAACATTTAATCTATCACATACTATCAGGTTTAAATGAAGAAAAATACTGAAATCCTTTAAATTTTTGATTCAAATTCCTCCAGAAAATTAGTAAACAAAATAGCATAACATACAAAATTCACATACCTAATAAAATTCTTAACTTTTCAAAAAGACTTAGCTTTGATAAAGTGGGACCTAAAAATTAAGTCTTGGTGACATCGTTGAGACCTCACCTGGTGACTCTCCTCCCACATCCGAGGCCTGGGCTGACTCTGCAGAAGAAACCACGCTGACTGCATTGGCAGGGACACTGGTAGCAAGTGCAGAAGGCAGGACTGCAGATTTTTTTGTTGCAATAACAACACTTCTGAAATGGAAGAAGTAAACAAAATGAAAAATGTAGTACAACACTTGAGCTGATAACATGAATTTCAAAATAAAAAAAATTAAGTACAACCACTTTGGTAAGCAGTACGGAGTTCTCTCAAAAGACTAGAAATAAATATCCCCCTGATCCAGTGACACCCCTCCTGGAAATATATGCAAAAGAGGCCAAAACTACACATAACAGAGCTACATGTACACCCATGTTCACAGCAGCACAACTAACAATAGCTAAAATGTGGAAGTCACCAAAATACCCATCAACAGACCAGTGGATACACAAACTGTGGCATTTATACACAATGGAATACTATGCATCTTGAAAGTCCAACAGTGTGGAGGCTTTTACAGACAAATGGAAGAAACTTGAGAACATCATGCTTAGTGAAGTAAGTCAGAAGCAGAAGGTGAAACATTGAATGGTCTCTCTGATTAAAACTAGGGTCCCAGATCACAACTCCTATGGAATTTAAAAGGTAAAAGAAAAATATGGGAGTAGGGTAGGAGAGGAGGGTGGGGGAGGAACAAAAGGAGAGTGGGAAAGCCCTTGTCACTTTGACAAGATAGGTATGTGCATAAAATGCTCAACCCTATTGTAAACCTTAAATTTTGCACATATACATATCAATAAAATGGGAAAATAACTAAGAAACTACTTCTAATGTTCTTTCCTATCTCCATCTTGATATACAATTTCTCCTAACATGAAATCTCCTTGATATTGTTCCTATTTAATTTTAATGATTTTTAAAAGGAAGACATTGTTCCACAGAAATATAGCAATCTATTTTACCACTTAAAACTTGTATTTACCACGTGGAATTTTTTTCTAAACTTAGGATAATGTTTATTTAACACATAAAATATACTGAAAATTGTACCATGAAAAACTTGGCACTCAAGTGGAAAAGTAACTAGCCTTTTCTTAACCTCAGAACTGAAGCAGAAATCCCACATTTCTACAAGGATTTCAGAGTTGCTGATTTTAAATTATAAAACCTTAGAAATCAAAGGTTTAAAAAATACAAAGTAAAGTAATTCCACGTGTTCATTACTTGGACTTCATATAAACACCATAGCTATGTTTTTGATATCATATAGAAAAATAGTGCATAAGTACAAAAACTAAACACAAAACTACTAAATAATCTAAGTTGTGTATTCTAACACAAGTATTTATGATATTCTAAATTCAATTAAAGTGCAATTTTTTATACCAAAAGAGTAACTAAAAGACCTTGTTAGATATAACGTAAAAGGCATTTTTAATTGAAGCTAGCGCCATAAACATGCAAAACCCATTTAATGAGGTAAAGAGGACAGCTGATATATAATGCACTCCCACAGCAGTGCTTACTTTTAATTACCTGGTGGTAACCATAAGCCTAAAGTCTTCAACATTCAATTTATTTAATCACATCCTTTGTTGACAATACTCTTAACTGCAAACTGCAAGTATTCCCTTAATAGCTTAAAATACTCATTTTCTAAAGAAAGTTATTTAGGTACCTGAACCCAGCAAATGCATTAAAAGTAGAAATTTTTGTAATTGCAAAGTAAAAATATATTTTTGTTGTTATGTCAAAAAGAGATAACACAAAATGAAATAGGTTTTGTTTTACTTCAGTGACTATCATGTGGGGGCAAACAGTGTTGCCAATTAAATCAAGTTCTCTTGTGCTAGGCATGGCTTATTCAACGTGCACGGGGGTAGCTGGTGTCACATCATTATAAGGGTGACTGCCAATGTTAACTATACACTAAAAAATAGAAGCAACAGCCACCTGAGCCCCCATCCAAAATGGTGTGCTTAAATCACAGCAGCTTATATCCGATGAAGATTATTGACATAAGGGGGAGTAGATATGACCTCTGTGTGTATGTGCGTGCGTGCGTGTGTGTGTGTGTGTGTGTGTGTGTGTGTCTGCATGCACACACACATATGCTGCTGGTGGTACATCAGAAAACAATAAAGAACGTAATTTTCATTTTCCTATTCTGAGCAGAAATTTACAAACCCACTGGTTAAGAAAATCTCTATCTGGCAACCTGTTCTTTGGGATAGAGATACAGAGAATTTACTTATACATTTATAAAGAAAAAGAAATCATCATCACCAAGTTCACTCAAGGTAAGTATGGACAGAAACATAGCAATAATATTAAAAATAGTAAAAACACGTTTTGTAATGAAAATTATGACTCCACAATTTCACTCTCTAGAATTTCCCCACAAAAACTTAAGTCCACGGCAAATGTACCTAATTATGTTCACAGACACTCAACTACAAATAGTCAAGAACTGAAAATAGCCCAATAACCTTTATACAGAAAAATAAAAATTTTAATTGGTGATAAACATATAATAAAATACTATCTGGCACTAGAATGTTGCAAATTACTGATAATAACATGCATGCATCTCAAAATTATGCTGCATCTTTAAGACAATGGAGGCAACTGGAGTAAGTAACACCTAGTGAAACAGACCAAACACAAAAGATTAAGGGTAGCCTGGTATGTAAGACTCCAAAAATGCATGTATAAAAAGACCTTAATTTAAGAGAGAGGGTAGAAAATAGGGGGGTAGGCTGCCTCCCTGGAAAAGGGAAGAGTCACTGAGGGAAGGAAGGGAAGAGGGAGGGAAAAAAATGGTCAAAAGTGATTGTATGGGCACAAATGCCCCAAACTGTATGCAATAACATGTAAATGAATATGGATTGTCAATAGAAAAAAATGAAAATGCAAAAACTGACATAAAGATACAAAGAAACATGAAAAAATGCATAGAAAAGCAAGATATAAGAACAACTTTCTGAATGAAGGAAGCCTATGATAAACAACATATACTTTGTGTTTTCTTTTACAAGGAGTACTAATAGAGCAAATCTAATTTTCTAAAAATCCTGCTTTTTTATGGAAAACAGGTAAACAGAATAGAGGCATGTACTGGCTGATGAGGAAC
Organism: Ctenodactylus gundi; assembly: GCA_004027205.1. Taxonomy (NCBI): domain Eukaryota; kingdom Metazoa; phylum Chordata; class Mammalia; order Rodentia; family Ctenodactylidae; genus Ctenodactylus; species Ctenodactylus gundi. The sequence continues at coordinate 116,665 of PVKB01001133.1, read as the reverse complement.
TTTAAGACTCATGATATATTTCTGGGTGTTTTGTGTTATAAAGTACATGAATTTGTTAATTGTAACTTTTCAAATAATATGCTGAAGTTTTCTACTTTTCACACATGATGGTGTGATTTAGTGTCAAAGCATTTGCCTGATAAGCACAATGTTTTGGGTTCAGTTCCGATAACAAAAAGATATAAAAATTGTACCTTTCTTCGTGTATAAAATTTTCTTAAAAACCATATTTATATATCAATCATTAATTGGAGAATAGCGTACTAAATATTTAAGATGCTGCAACTGATTTTGGAATTCATAGAACAAAAACCAATGATGAATAGATACAAGGAGTCACATGATAATGCAAACACAGATAAAGGCTAATTATCAGATCTTAATAATGAGTTCATAGGTGTTCACTTTGTAATTCTTTCAACTTCTCTATATATTTGACTATTATCAAAATAAAACATTGTGGGAAATTTCACTACAGATATTGCATAATATGCACAATCTCGTTTGTCAAATATGACACAATTAAACACTCTAAAATAATTTGACTTAATTTCTAATCTTTGAACCTGTGAAATAATCTAAGTTTCCAGCAACATCTATTGTTTCATTCAACTCTATACATACTATATGGTACAAGATCTTAGGTAGTATCTAGAACAATACACTAGAATATGCCTCCCATACGTATCTGCATTTAACCCAGCATTGCTCATACATTTGTGAAGCATACTCTGATGTTTCCTAAGCATAATGTATGTTCTCACAACTTCAACACTTCCTATACGCTATTTCTCTACAACGATTCATTCCTCTTTGCTCTCCTTCCCAAAAATTCCTTCTCACCTTTCAAAACCTTGCTCAAAAGTAAGCTTCCTCAGTTCCCCACATCAAAGATCACATGCCCTATTCTTTGTGTGTCTACAAAATTCTGTTCTAATACAAAATTATAAATAGTAACAGTGACTATGACTTATTAAACTATGACAAAATGCCAGATGTTACTCAATTCTCAAAATCCCAAGGAGCATATTATTTTCATTTTTAAAATTTAAAAAGTAAAGCTCACAAAGGTAAAGAAGCTGGCTAAAGGAGTTGCCTTAATAGCTCTATTTTTAACTGTTTCCTCACACTGACCTTTATAAGTTTCACTGAGATGTAATTTACATACTACAAAATTTACTTTAGTAAAATGTACAAATAAACTATTGTCAGTATGCTCACAAGGTTTCACAACCATCATAATCACACCAACAGTAAAACACTTCATTATAATTGTCGTAAGCAATGGTAATGACGCTTCAAGATACTAAATTGTATACATACTAACCCTTAAATTACTAACATAATTTGCTTGTAATTAAAAATATGCATTTTTATTCTAATTGTGTAATTAGTAAATAAATAAAAATAAAATTAATGAATTTCTAAATTCATTCACTAATCAACGTCACTGTAACATAGTAGTATGTAGTAGAAGTAGCAGCAGCATTGGGCCCCACAAAAATAAAGAAAATTCAAAGTAATAATGATCCAATTAAAACATTAAATGATGAATAGATTGCGGTATATTTTCATTTACCTTTATCAATCATTTTTATTATAATGAAAATTAAAAATAATTTTATAATCTTATATATTATGTAAATAATAAAGGAATAAAATATTCAATGAAAGAAATCTTTAATATACCACGTTCATCTTGTAAATAAGTATAATTCTAAATAATGCATGTCCTACACTTTAAAAAATAATTCAGAAATTAAAACTTACCTCCACTAAGTGAGACTGATTATGCAAGAACTAAAAGCACTGTGTGTAACTTTTTTATAGAATTTGGAAAAATACAAACAAAATGCAAAATGTTTCAGACCAAACTTTCAGAGCCGAGACACCGGGCAATTCCTAAAAGACATTGCTAGCCATCTTCTTACAGCTTACAATTCCCTTCTTATTTATTTGTGCCAAGGACTGAACCTTGGCCCTTGAGCATGTGAAGCACGTGCTCCGTCACTGAATTATACCCAAGCCCTTCACTTTTTATTTAAGAAACAAAGTGAAATATTTTTTAATGTTCAAGAAATAATTATCTGAATTTTTAGCAAAGCTATTAATTTTAATATAAAATACTTTCAGTTTTCTGCAACAAAAAATCTGGGAGATAATCAGTTAGGAAGGCTCATTTTCAAAACTGGCAATTAAAAATCAAATATTAATATTAACATATAAAATTACAGCCTAACATGGAAGAATACCCGTGTAATTCCTGTTACTGAAGAGGCTGTAGAAAAAGGATTCCAAGTTCAGTCTTGGCAAGATGGACATAATTCAATTACATTTCGCATGCATAAGATCATGAGCACCACCACCCAGAAAAAAAAAAATATATATATATATATAACGTTTCTCTTTAGAAAATCACTACTTTTAACTTAAATTTCCTCAGAGTTAAATTTAATTAAATTTTAATTTTACTTAGTTGTTTTTTATGGACTAAATGATTTGAATGAATGCTTAAGATCTGCGAGACACTCTGTCAAGAACATACAGTTGCACCTTGGTCCCACTGTCCAAAAAAGCTGACAAATTCTTCTGGCTGGGAAGGATAAGACTCATGAAGCAGCGGACACTGACAAGTTTAAGCTTGTGAATAGAGTACCAAAAAAAAAAAAAAAAAAAAGAGCATAGGAATAAAATTTTCATGTCAAAATGCATCAAGTACCAGACTGGTAAGTTCCAAAGCAGCTGAGTACCAACTTAAGACTTCAAATGAATTATTTCACTTCTACTGTCTTCAGCTTGGGATGTTATGATGGATGTAAAGATGAAAGAAGTACTTTGCCTAAGCTTCCACACATAGCAAGGGAAAATGATGCTGGGTTTTTTTTTTTTTTAAAGCATGAACTAAGGATTTTCAAATTTTCCTTTAATTAATGATACACAAATAGACACAGAATCCTCTAAATTACTAAGGGTCAGAAGTTCCCTTTCAGAATTGCATCAGTTTCAAATTTCACAATCCTTCATATATGATTTTATTTAACATGCAAACAGTTCGCCAAAACAAAAAAAAAAAAATAACCATTTTAACATCGCACCTCAGTCCCTAAGGATCCAGTTGAAAATCCAGACGGCCCTTGAACTTTATCAAGATAAATCCCTGGCAGCCACTAATCACCAGAGAGGATCTTCAAATTAGATAAGAGGAAGAATTTTGGCATGGGAATGAACACAAACGCCTTTCCCTTCAAAAAGTCCCACAAAGGCAGCCTTTCGGCAAGGGTTCATTCATGCAGCTGTTACTCTGAACTTTCCAGCTATTGCTTGGAAGTTGATAATTCCTAAGATATGAGGAGAGTTGTGATTTCTGACACAGCATTCCTGAGATAAATACTTTATCAGAGGGATGCTTTGAAATTCCCAAAGATATTCCACTGGCTGCATGAATGTTGTTTTCAAAGGTATCTCTAGCTTCTAAGAAGAGGGAGATGGTGGGACAGAGTTTGCTCTCCATCACACAATATGTTAATGCATACCAAACAAATTAAGTTCCAGAGAACACACTGAAAATGCTTTTATCAAAATCACCTTTTCTAATGTCACTGAATCCTTTAAAAGGTATTATTAGCTAGGTATGTTTCTCTTAGTTCAAAATCTCATCGCTTCAATAAGACAAAAAATTAATTTCAACATTATTTCAAAAAAATAAATGTTACAGTATACAAAATTTTGGGAATTCATTAAAAATACTTTCATTATATTGACATTTTAAATTTAAAAATCGAGCTCAGCTTAAACATTTCTGAGTATTCAACCTAACCTTAGTATGAATTTAATCAAATTTTAAATTTTAAAAATATTTTTTTAAAAACTATCCTCAGAAGAGTCATTGTAATTAGCAGTTTAATATTTACTTTTTGAAAGGCATTAAGACCATGTATGCCTTTTTTATTTTACTATAAATTCCAAACTATTTTGTATAACTGTTTTCTTCATTTAAATTTCACATCAACACACAGTACCCTGGCTCTTCTTTCTTTAAAGGCTGTAATGCAGTGACTGAGGATGTCTTATTCAAAATGCTTGGGTCCAGTGTTTGAGACTGCTTTTCTTCCTTCTCTTTTCTATCTTTTTAAAAATATTTGCACATGCTTAATGAAGTATTTTGGGAATGTGACCCAATTCTAAGTATAAAATTTACTCATGTTATACATACCTTACACACATACCCTAAAGATAATTTTATATATTTTATTGTGCCTGTGTTTTGACCAAAATCCATCACATGAGTTCAGGTGCTGAGCTTTCCACTGGAGGTATTCATGTTGGTCCTCTAAAAGTTACACTTTAAGAGACACTTCAGATATTCTGATCAAGAATGCTCAACACATATTAGCTTAATTATGAAATACTCTTGCAGAAAGTTTTTATATTGTATATTTTGTCTGTATAAACTATACTTCAATTTTTAAATAATATTACAATTTGTCTCTAATAAAGTGTAGCAATATGCTCTTTTGCAATGGTATAAATATACTTCCTTACATCCTCATTAATAACAGATATCCTTCTTAAATCTCTGCTCATTTGAATTAGGGGAAAATATCATTGGTTAATTTGATGTACCTTCCTTTCTTTATTAGTGATATATATATATATATATATATATCTTTACATATTAACAGTATTATCTCTTCTATAAACTACTTATTTCTAATATTTCCCCATTTTTCTACCATATTAATCATTTTATTGACTTGTTAGTACTGTGGTTCAGACAGCAAATGTCTCCCAAAAGTCTCATGTGTTCAGAGGTGGGACTTTTGGAAGGTGACTGTATCATGGCAACACCATAGTCTTCAGGGGCTTCAATAAGAGCTCATAGTTGATAGCAGAATGTGCTATCTAAAGGCAAGATCTGGGTAGAGGAGGGCAACAGTGCGTGTGTGACCTAAATGGGTGTGTGTGTCCTCGGCTCCTTCAATTCTTTTCTCTGTTTCCAGGACACCATTTGTTGAGCAGCATTCCTCCACCAGGCCTTTCTGCCACACACTTTCTACCTTGGAGCCAGGCAGCATGAACTGAATCAACTGAAACCATGAGTCAAAATAAATCTCTCCTCATTTATTAAGTTGCAGGTGTTAGGTATTTGTTTCAGCAACAAAAAAGGGACTAATACATTATATGTGTATATATGTGTGTACATATATGTATATCCCTTTTTCTGGAACGTGTATTCCAAACACTTAGTGTTCACACACACACACACACACACACACACACACACACACACACACACACAGAGTTCTTCCAGGTTGAAAGAGAATAAAAGCATACAATAACTAAATATAACATGTAATTCTGAAATGGATCCTTGCACTATGGAAAATGTTATGAAAACAACTATTAAAAATTGCAGAGTGTTTAATGACTAACAGGTAATATACCAATGTTACTCTCAATTATACAATCACACAAATATATTACAAACTATACAATGAAACATTAAGAGGTGATAGAAAATTGCATTAGCAACTTCGTGGCTGATGAAAAATAAAAATTCTTTGTACTAGAATCTTTTCTATAAGTTTGAGTTTGTACCAGATCAAAATATTGATTTTTTAAAGTACATTTAATAACCAAAATATGCATTAGAGGCAGAATTTTTAAATTTTTATAGTATACAAAACTGTTCAGGAAAATTAGGAAAAGTTTTCAAAGTTCAGGAAAATTAGCAAAAGAATTTGCTAAGTCAGGAGTCTGTCATCAGCTTTCTCAAGCTGTTAGAGCCCTGAACACCATGCTAAATTCCCAAGAAGGGGGACTTTGCACCATGTTTCACCAATGCTAACATAGTACTAGGAGCAAATCAGTGACAAGAACCCATTTCCGAGTACAAGTAGTTTCTAAGTAGTAACAAAAAGAAAGTTTTACACACAACTTGCCAATTACTAGTAGAGTACTATTACTACTATTAAAAATTCTAAATAATCTTATTGGTATGAAAATAAATAAAAATGTGAAATGCTAAACAGTATAATAAAATAACACTAACTCTTTTTTGAAAAAGATCAAAACATCTTTATACTGGTGAAGGCACAAAATTTAGCAGCTAAAATAAATTTCTGTGATTATTTACAAATATAAGCTTAACAAAACAAATAAGTACTAGTAGTACCTGTCAAAAGACCTGAATTGCACAGGCTGTTCACCAGACAGATCACCAAGAGCACCCAGACAGGCTGGGGGCAGAAGAGCGGGATCCATGCTCACGCCATCTGCTGGTATGCTGACCAGGCTTCGAAGGATGTCCTTCACATTGACATTTTTTGAAAGTGGAACTGATGGTGTCGCGTTGTTACCCAACTCATTTCCTCCATCATTTTTGTTTTCCTGAGATTTATTGACTTCTAAAGAAAGAGTGCATAGCACCTCACTGATTGCATCTGGGCCTGCACTGACACTCGGAGGTGCTGCTGGAGGAGTTACATGCACATTGCTTCCTAAACCAGAAGTGGTTTCCTCCCCAATGCCTGAGTCCCTCCTTCGAGAAGATGACACACTTTCCTCTGATTCCTCCAAAGATGACAGAGCCAAAGGGTTGAATGCTGCGGGTGTGCTTTCCACGACTTTCCCAGGAACAGAACAAAAGAACAAGAGTTTAGAACAAATTCTCAATTGTCATATTCAATCCACATAACCATCCATTACCAAAATGATAAAATATATCAACTTTTCAAAAGCAAAAACTAATTTTATTATCTATAAAATATACTACATGAATGTATCTATAATCAAAATAAAGTATAATCAACAATAAAATACCTCAAAATTTCCTATTCTCCCATTTAACAAACTCAGATATCTATTTATATCTGTCTGCCTGATGTTATGAACACCAAAAGACATCTAAACTCAATATGCTGAAAACTGAATTTTTTAATAATTTAATTATGGTAAAAAAATTCACATAACATAAAATCTAATTTTTTTGAAAATACACGAATTTCAAAACTGAATTTATCTTTTTATCTTTCTCGGAAAAACTGTTTCACCCATTTACTCCTCATACCTTGTAATCATTCTCAAAAAGCTTTTGTCTCTCATATAACTCTTATCTAATGGTTTCTCTCTTAACAAAGCATATCGAGACTCTCACTGCTTCTCACCATTTCTATGGCTACTACCCAGGTATCCCACCACCACCTCCTACCTAGATTACTGTGCTAATACTCCTATCTGGTTGTGGGATATGGCTACTTCAATGATTCTACTATAACATGTCATTCTGTATTCTCCTTGAGAAATTCTCAAAACTAGACAGGGCCTGACTTACTTTAACCAAAAGAATGTGAAAGAAGTAGCAATGGCCCAATTCTGGGCCCAATTTTTAGGAAGGCCTAAAAGCTGTAACATTCCCAGAATCCCTGAAAAACTTGTCTAAAAAATTTAGATTAATAAAAACATGCAAAAAGACTACACAGAAATAGAAAGTCCTTCCAAACTAATGGAAGAAAAGAAGGAAATAAGTTGACAGGCCCACACATAACTCTAGTTCAGTGGCTTCAGTAAGCCAGCTCCAATTCACGGAGCCATTCCAGCGGAGGTACAAGCTGCATGAGCACAGAAGGTATCTTGGGCTTTCCAGCTCCAGCAAGCATCACCTGAAACAGAGGCGAACCATCTCACTGTGCCTTATTCAAATCCATCAAACAGAATCATAAAAGCAGCCAGGTATGGGGGGTATGTTTGCACCTCAGATATTAAAAATATTTTTAAACAGGATGGAGGATGGGCTGGGGATATAGCTCAGTAGTAGAGTACTTGCCTAGCATGCTTGAGACTCTGGGTTCAATTCTCAGTACTGAAGAAGGGAAAAAAGAATCACAAAAGCAACCAGAAGGTTTTAAGCCACTAAGCTTAAAGCTACTGTATCTCAGAGAAGTCTTACAACCAAAACAACTATTTTTCTTGCCCTCCAGAGTGTATTCTCAACACAGAAATCAGGGTATTATGTAAAAACTAAAGTCAGGAGGCAGGCATAGTGGCATATGCCTGTTAGTCTGACACTGTGAGGTTGAGACAGGAATCTCACAAGCTCAAGCCCAACCTGGGTAACTTAGCAACACCCTGTACAAAATAAAAAGGAAGAAAGAACTGTGATGTAGGTCAGAGAAAAGACTCTGGGCTCAATCCCTGTTACCCCAGACAGTAAGCAAACAGCATTGAGCCCATCATAACAGCTGTATTAAAAACCCTTCAATGATTCCTCATTTCCTTTAGAGAAAAATTCACATACTACTTCTTCCAGACACTCGTGGTATTCTTTTATTCTGCCCAATTTTTGTCTTTTCTTAGGCCTTTCCAAACTTTCTAAAATATTATATAATTTACTTATTGTATTATTTATTTTCTATCTCCTCCCACTAGAACATAAGCTTCACAAAGACAGAGAAGTGTTCTTATATTTAGTTCATGAAAGTAACCAAATAGTACCCATGGCATACAAAGTCAATGCCTACTGAATAGATAAAATGCCTCCTTTGTATAGTAATTAATTCTGTGACTACAATACCTACTTATCGGACTATACTTCTATTAGCTATTTTTTTCTTTTCTTTTTTTTC
>PVKB01001133.1:93326-107941 GCA_004027205.1 Ctenodactylus gundi | reverse complement strand
GTCATTCCTTCAGCCCCTAAAATTTCTATTATTACCATTACTAGTAAACGAGTTTGTCTTTTTACATTTTCTTGTAAAGGAGTACCAGTTATTCTGAACAGCAAATGTTGAAATTAAAAAAAAAATAATAAATCTGGGCCGGAGGAAAAGCTTAGCAGCCTAAAGCACCTGCTTAGCAAGCTCAAGACCCTGGGTTTAATTGTTCAGCATTATATAAACCAGGCATGATGGTGCACTCCTGGAATCTCAGCACTCAGGAGGCTGAAGCAGGAGGTTTCCCATTAGTTCAAGGTTATTCTGGGCTCCACAGTAAATTCAGGACCAGCCTGGATTAAAGAGCAAGACCCTGTCTCAAAAAGTAAGTAAGAAAGTAAGTAAATAAATAAAAAATAAAAAATTTTAAAAATAAACCTTTATAAATAACTGTTCTCTCATCTTTAGATCTTATTTATTTATGGTACTGGGGATTGAACCCAGGGACTTTGCACTTAACTACATTCCCTACCTACTTTTTGTTTTATTATTTTCTTTTTGGAGACAGTAGAATCCAAGCTGGTCTTGAATATACTATGTGCCCAAGATGGCCTAGTTCTCATGGCAATCTTCTTGCCATAGCCTCTCCAGTGCTGAAATTACAAGTGTGTGCCACCATCCCAGTTATAAATGGTGCTAGGGAATCAAACCCAGGGCTACATGCTTCTAAAGCAAGCAGTCTACTGAGTTATGTCCACAGTTCCCAGGGGCTTCTTGTTTGCTTTTGTTTCATTTTGTTTTTTGACAGAGTCTTTCTAAGTTGCCCAGAATGGGCTTGAACTTGTAATGCTCCTGGCCTCTGAGTCCCAGAGAGGTAGGATTATAGGCCTGCACCATCAGCCCCAAACAACAATGACCTCACAGCTCCAATTAACTACATTAAACTAAAACATTTACTTCCAGAATCAATATATTAACTAGCAATAAAATATGGACACTTACTGGAGAGTGAGGCATTCTCATTTTCGCTACCAGCTTCCTTCAGTGACTGGCTACGCCTCTCATTTTGAGGTTCCAAAATGTCTCTATACTTGGAGACCATAAGAACAGATATAAAGTATACAACAGCCAAAGCTAAGAATTGAGCTTGTTTGCTATCCTCCTGTGAAGAAATAAAAGCAAGTGTTCACTCCACCATGAAATGTTTAAATTTTATTTATAATATTTAATATAAAAATCTTCATAAACATATGCATAAACTATGTTATTACTCAAATAATAAATAAATAAATTTATTAGTAAATTTACCTGAGCAAAGATTAGGCAGAATCTTGGGAAAATGCCTTTAGGCAAGAAGTTTTATATTTACAAAACACAAAAGGAGACAATATAGCTCAAATTTAAACTTAAGTGATTCTATCTGAAGCAATATGCCATAGTGGAACTTAAAAAGATGAATCAAATAGTAATTACCACTACATAAGGATAACTGACTTTGTACTTCTAATCACAAAAATTAAAATGCATAAAACATAGTTATAGTTGTGCTACAGGACAAAGAACCAGGAGAAAAAAGTGAGGTTATTCAATATATAACAGGGTGCCAATAGAATTCCTTTAAATAGTAGACAATCACATATCCAGGAATGAAAATACAGTGTTTTCACCAAGAAAAAAAGTGGAGGGGAGGGACAAACTAGACCAACTCCAGGCAAGGTCAGGCTCCACTGAAGCTCCACAGATCACCTCTGAATCTAAGTTAATGCCCTACGTTCAAGAGGATTGATTCCACAGACATCACGGTTCTGTTAACTTTTCAAAATAGGCTTACACTGATTAATTCAAAGAAAAACATTCAAGTATTTCCACAGTCTACATATGTATAAGAACTTCAGAACACAGCAGAGGGCTGAAAAACTAAAGAATGAGAAGCAAAACTGAGTTTATAAAGTTCATAGGAAACACGTGTAATATATACAGTACGAGCACTAAACACAAAGTAAGTGGTCAACAAATACTTATTGTAACAATAACACTCACAATGTTGATGAGTGGGATTACAAATGATTTTCATTTTCATCTTTACAAATTCTATACAACTTTAAATTTTCTACACAAAAATGAACCATGTTGTGTATCAAAATAAGCTAAAAGAAAATTCTTTATCTTTATAAAAATCAAAAGTACAATATGGAGAGCAACATTCCATCCTGTACCTTTTTATGACATTAACTGAGCATTTAGGTAAAAGTGTCCAATATTCAGTAAAATAATATACTGATAAGAAACTGACCACTTCATGGCATTCAGAGCATGAATGCGGAGATCAGGCTGCTAGGTCTGAATCTCAGCCCTGTCATTTACTGACAACATGAGTTTCAATAAGGTACTCACTCACACTGTGTGCCACAGATTTCTTATCTATGACGTGTACACAAGTTAAGAATTTATTGATTTACCAAATGTCTGCAAAGGCATATATGTTGACTATGCTTAATATACAATAGTGTATTATTTTGTTCAGTATCAATATTTTGATTACACTATCTCCCTTGTATATTAATCCTTCCCTATATTCTTAGATCATTTGTATAACAATTAGTTTCTAGGCCTTCCTATTTCCATTCAATTATTATGTATTACAAAAGCCTTTGTTCTCAGTGCTTTAGATCAATGAAGAATTACATACCACCTAAAAGAACAACTGAAAGAAGTATTTTAACTTACTATGTCTCTGAAAACAATCGCCCTAAGCCGATTGATATCCATGTCTTGCAGGAGCTTGTCAAGATCTCTTACTGGAGACATATACCCAGTCACAAGGTCCACAGGACTCTATTTAAGATAATAATAATAATAAAATACACATATATAGACATACACATGCACATATGTAACAATACTACTCATATTTTTTTAAAAAGGGAAACAAAAAACACACATAGCAAGACACAGAAAACCATGCAATACCATTCTCTTAGTTTTCTTTTCCAAAATTGTTTCCTCTCCCTTTTCTTGAAGGGAGGAAGGAGAAGTTAGGAGAGAACAAATTGACATATTCGAAGGAAAAGGTATCACAGAACCAAGAAAAGTAAACATTTAGAAAAGTACATAACATTAAGTACAAGCAAATCTTTACCGTATATTTAAACAGAAACATTTGAATGTTACGTTCACAGACTAAAATAATTATGGTAGGATTTCTATCAGGTTTATGTAACTTTATGTTGAAATGAACAAATTACCTTAAGATTCTAATTATGAATTATGAGTATATTCTTTGACATTAATGATTCTGTACGTTTACCTTTGCTGCCGATTTCCCCACAGGAACAAGGCTGGGTGCTGCTTTCAGGCCTTTTGCTGTATCTCCCCTAGCTGTCAGCTGTGAATGCTGTTGACACTCCAAGCAATTCCTTACTGCTACTGCACACACTGGAAGTTATTTTATGGAACATTAAATTAGAAAAAATGAAAATTTTACTTTACATAAGTGGCATATGTTATCTACAGAATACAATTTGCATAAGATTTTATTTGTAAGAAATTCCTTCGCAAACTCCTAAAATGTTCCATCTTAAACTATCATTGTTTATTTTTTGTTCATTGGTATGGTCCAGTTAAGATCTAGGGAGGCAACAGAGCCCTATGTTCTACAATTTCAAGATGTGCTGAAGGGGGGTTATTTTAAGAATTTGGGGAAGAAGAGGCTGGACTAGGGACTGAACCCACTGTTCCAAATCCTCTTCTCTACTCACCAAAACCCCCATCCCAGTTCAGGAATTTTAACAGGCCACTGGGTTTAACAGGACTCATCCAAATTACCTGAATCAACTTTTTATTAAGAAAAAGATAATAAAGAAAAGTATTTTTAAAACAGTGGGAGGGAAAAAAACAAGAAGCAAATCACATTGCCATGAGCTACTCTAGGATAAGAATCCTCCATTACTTCCAATGAAGTAAAAGAGGTAAACTAAACTTTTCATATTTTTCTTATAATGCATCGTTACAGCAGGACAGCAATAGAAACTAAAAAAGGGACACAGAACATACAGGAAGCCCCCTAGAGTCTGGCTCTCAATAAAAGGCAGGGAACATAAAAGAGAATGTGATTAAAGCCCAAAAGTTTCTCTCTAAAGACTTCAGCAAACTAAAGTCTAAAGTTTGAAGACCTGATTATTTACAAGTTAATTTAGAATATTAAATGACAAATTAGGTCATGTACACTTAACTATGAATTCCCTGATTCCGTGCAATGATCTCAATTACAAACCAAATCTGTAATGTTCAAAGTATTTGAAATGCAGACAGGAAGGACAGCAAGTAAGGGATGAGACAGCAAACTGAAGTGGGCAAGATTAAATTGTCATCAGTTTATTGTAAGACTACAAGACTGAAGAATTTAGAAGAAAAGAATGTTCATAACGGTGCCACAACAAAGCAACGTACGTTGGAAGAAAGGGAGAGTGAGGAGGAAGTAGGAAATAAGGAAAACAATTTTCTCATACTTGGTATCAGATCCACAAAAATAACTTTTAGTAGTAATTGCGCCAGAGGTTGCATAAAATCAAGTTTGGGTCTGCATTATAAAGTTAAAAACAACACCAGGACTTCCCAGCACAAACCAATCTCAGGAGAACAGGTTATTCTTATTGTTGTCATCCTTATTATTGTCTTACTGTAATATCTTCTTATATAATTTTTACTTCACTGTTGCTATCAGGTGACAACAGGAATGAAGAGACAGGGATCAAAACATTTGGACTACTTCCCCGTTTGGTACTTACGATATTCTATGAAGTTACTTTCTGGGTCATTCTCAAAACTAAAATGTGCTGAGGAAATAGCTTAGTGTGAAAAACCCAGTACCACCAACAGTGAGAGAGAGAGAGATGAAGAGAGAGAGAGAGAGAAAGAAAGGGGGAGATCATTTTCCTAGTTTCTGAATCTAATGAATATTGAGTAAAATGTAGCATTGTTAGTTTAATCATACAAAGTTACCCCTTTCAGGAAAGAGAAATATTTTCAATGTTATATATAAAAGCAATTAAATGAAATATTTAAATCATACTGCTATTAGTTTGAAGTATGATATAAAGAGTATATACTCAAAACATTCAAAAACATACTCATAATTCTAACTTCACAACTATAGCTTTCAAAACAATTTTTTGCGTGTGTGTCAGAAACTTACTCTGTAACCCAGGCTCCTCCTGAACTTACTATGTACCCCAGACTAACCTTGGACTCATGGCAATCCTCCTGCCTCAGCCTCCTGAGTGCTTTCAAATTGTACATAGCTTTATTAATTTTTGATTGCTACTTTTTTCACAGATAAAAGAAAAAAAATACTTGTCAACTCTTTGAAAATCATTATTAACAACAGTTAATAAATGATCGTTTTTATTTTGTTATACTCATCAATTTGAATCTCTTAATTAAAATTTTAAAATAGCAACTACAAATTGTTTTATCAAGTTCTTCCAAGAATCCTGACTCTAAAAGTACTTCAAATGGCACAATGAATAAAATTACTTTTAAAAAAAATCTAAGTAAAGGTATTTCTTAGTTTATGAAACAGATATTTTTATTTAACATGGAAAAATATTTCAGTAACTAATTTGGGGGGGTTTTTGCTACTTGTGTTATACTTTCACAGGTGTCTTACTTTTGATCTGCCTTTATAGGGCCATGGTTCCTAAGGCTTTGCCTCCACATCTCAGACCCTCTCTTCCCACCATCACGTCATGTAATAAACAACTAATTTAACTCTGGTAATTACCACTAGATAAAGAAAATCTGGGTGCTGGGGTCATAACTTAATGTGTAAAGCACTTGCCCAGCACACATAAGGTCCTGGATTAGACTCTTCAGCACTATGTAAAAATTAGCTATTCCTTTAAATCCCAGCACTTGGGAGGTAGAGGCAGGAGAATGCAATGAGTTAGAGTTCAACCTGGGCTATATAGTGAGTTCAGGAGCAGCCAATACCCAATATTTAAAGAAAAAGAAAGAAAAAAAGAAAGAAGGAAGGAAAGAAAGGAAGAAAAGAAAGAAAGAAAGAAAGAAAAGACAGACAGACAGGAAGGGAAAAGAAACAGAAAGAAAGGAAGGAAGGAAGGAAGGAAGGAAGGAAGGAAGGAAGGAAGGAAAAAAGGAAGGAAGGAAGGGACACAAAGAAAAAGAGAAAGTCTTGTGGAAAGAAAAAAAAACTTTTAGTTTATCTAACAAAATCTGCTTAACACTAAAAAGATATTTTGATGTAATTTTTTCTATTACCTAAGTAATAACTGCTCCAGGGGAACATGAATTTACTGATTTTACTGATTGTTTAAAAAAATGCCCCCACACATTTGAATAATACATTTAAATGATGCAATTTAGAATCCTGCAGCTCCCATGTGTAACAGAAGAGGAAGCAGCATCACATGGAACTTGGAAGGCAAGCTTAGCTCTCACCTCAGACCTCTGTAATCTAATTTCACTTTAAAAATATCCTCAGGGGCTAGAGAAATACACAGCTGTTAAAGTGCCTGCCTAGGAAGCAACAAGGCCAAGAGTTGGATTCCCCGGCACCGCATAAACCAGGTGTGGTGGCGCATGCCTATAATCCCAGCCCTTCAGAGGCTGAAGCAGGAGAACTGCTGTTAGGTCGAGGCCTCCTGGCCTACATAGTGAGTTCAGGACCAACCTGGACTACAGAATGAGAGCCTACCTCAAATATAAATAAATAAAATCTTTAGGTGATTCACAAAAATTGACAAAAGCATGTCTTTAGAGAAAAAAAAAAAGAGAGAGATCAGGGGATAAGGGGTAACTTACGCCAGAATCACTTCAGCAGATTTCGAAAATGTCTTTCCCCTTAACTTGTTAACTACTACTACTACTACTACAGTACTCTAAAAAAGGAAACATATAACAAACTAGCTACGACACATACTATTCCCAAAAGAGGAAACAATAATTTTTAATTTAATGCAAAAATTACTAAAAATCTTAAATTTTTAATAATTCCTAACTAATAGTTTCTTAAAAGCTCACCCAGTCGGAGACACTGCCGCAAAATTCCACCGGATGACATATTTTTTTCAGCTTCAATCTCAGAAAAGCCAAGAGAACTTGCAAATATAAGTACATCCACAAGACTAATCAGCCGCTGCAAAAATGTCACGGAGGCTTCCACTGAAAGGCCTTGAGTAGGTTCAATATTCTCCAGTTCATGCTGTAAAAAATGAAGTTTGAAATTTATATCTATAGTATCATAAAACTCTGCTTTTCTAAAATATATTTCTAAAATTGTTTTACAACAAGACTTTCAAACACTTAATAGAATGATTTACTTATGCTATCTACAATGAAAGGCAATGGGAACACTCAGGTGAAGCACTATCAATGATACTCGTGGGTAGCTGACTCGTCCCTAAGAAATCAACATTATCTTTAATATTTCATTCCTGGAACAGATTCTAAAATCCTTTCAAGGAATTGAAAAAGATTCTGTCACTTATTTATAGCAGGTACGATGCACAAAAGCCACCACATTCACACACTTCAATCACTAGGGTTTTTACACAAATCCTTTTTATAGTAGTGAGGTCCTTACTGTAGCTGATGTCGCAGCTGAGAGCAGTGGCAGTATCCCCCCGCAGGCCATGACCATATTGTCCATCACTTGAGAGATGAGATGAATTGTATTGTGTACAAAGATGACATTGTCACTGCTATTCACGAAGTCCATAACTGTCTTTGTTGAATGGCTAGCCAAAGATAAATGATGTTTACCAATAAAGCTAAAGAAAGAAAATCCCACTTTGCCTACTTGAAAAGAGGGAGGAGGATAAAAAAGTGCTTTTGATTTCATCTTGAAAACTCTGAGGAAAGATAATGACACAGTGGTAAACTGGAGGTATTCACTCCCCAGAATCAGAACATTCTATGTACCCATTCGGTGCTGAAACTAAAGACTATCCACCCTATATTTAAAAATATGAAACTACCCTTAGTAAGAAGTTGTATGACACAAGTTAGGAGGTGCTAAATGTGCTATTATAAATTAATTTTTTATTAGGTAATGCCCTAAGATGCTTTTAAATAAAGTCATAGTCATACACAACTAAACACATTAAATGAACATTTGGGTGTGGGGCACCTGAACTGAGGAGGCTGATGCAGGAGGATTGTCATGAGTCAAGGCCAGGCAGGCCTACATAGTGAGTCCATGCTAGGCCTGGACTAAAGAGAAAGACATTGCTCAAAAATAAGTAAATAAATTTTTAAACTATAAATCAAATAACAGAAGATAATCTGAAATATACAGATTTCTTATTCTAGAGACAACAGGCAATGTTATACTTAAATCTCAAGTATTTTTAAGGACTTCTAACAATAATCCCACATCTAAGCACTACTTTTTGAAAAATTCCATCCTATATACATGCTACAAGAAGCCTTATGCAGTATTTTTTAAAAGAAAATTCTCTGACTTTTGTAATCCAGATAAAAACTCTATTTTTATAATGGAGAAAAAAGGCTAATTCAGCCTCATCCTACCAGAGAATAATTTATATCCTATTTTTCAACCAAATGTAAATATGTCTGAAATTAATTGGGACATATATACATGTAATTCTTTTCCAAAGACAAAGATGTATATAAAACTTTTGTAATAAATACATGGACAAACCTTCTCCACATCTGTATGTCTGTTTCAATAGAAAATAAGAGATCAGTGAGCAAACGCTGATGCATCTGAGACCACTTGAACTCAGGAATACGGAACATAGTAGATCTGGAATCCCTCTGTCCATCAGCTGCCTCTGGTGCTGCTCCCTGCCCTGGCTGCTCCTGCTGCCTTGGTGTCTGATATGGAAAATTTTAAAAGTAATAAAGTAAGTTCAAACTCAAAGAAAGGCATTATCTAAGTAAATAATTTCATAGTTTCCATATATTTCATCTAGCAAATACAATTTTTAAGATACTAGTCAACCAAATTACAGAGAGAAATATCAATAAGTAATAACATTAATATTTTAGTTTATTTAAAGCAAAGACGAAAAAATTAAATTATCAAAATACAACGGTAATCAGCTTGGTGCTATGTTAATTCTTACCACTATGCAGCAATTAAGGAATCAAGCTATTCTTAGTTTTGAACCTTAGCATAAAATCACTGATATTTATAATCCAAGCAGCAGTTGGATTTTAAATTGGCTAAACTAAAGAATAAACTAAAGACAATATAATGAAGAATAAACAAACTCATAAAAAACACAAAGAGAAGACAAGAATAGATAAAGTGAAAAATGGTAACATGGAACCAACTGTTGTCTCATATGTGACTGAGATACTGGCAGAAGAAAAAGTTATGCCTCACGCACAATCCCCTCCCTCTCACACATAAATCTCATAGCACAAGTTAAACCACAAATCACTGCAACTAAAATTATATTCTGGCAATTGCATAGCCCTAGATTTTATGAAAAAACTAATGTGTTAATTAATCAGCTACAGTGTGAAATGCAAGGGTTCCAACGCTTGCTTTATAAACTAAAACTATGCCAATCTTGAATATTGAAAGTGGCAATTGTTGGTGATACTATGGTAAAAATTGACAAAAGCTGACATTTCATAACCTCACACTAGGGCTAGGGTTGTAGCTCAGTGGTATAGTACTTAATTACAATGCATGAGCCCTAGTTTTAATCCCCAGCACCACCAAAAATAAATACATAAACTCATAAAAACTGCTAAACACCACTAAAAATTTGAAGTATTATCTTTCCATACATTTCAAACATGCAATCCCAAATAAGATAAGGAACCATATTCAAAATAAAATATTAAATATATACATTTGGGTTTTTTAACTCAGTGCTAATCTATTTCAAGAAAACAACATACACAATTACCTCAAGCACAGGTCGATGTGGTGCTTCCAAGTTTGTGCTGGCCCTTAATTCTAGTCTCTCAGTATCTGTGGCAACACTAGAAACATCCAATTTGGCAATCTTTTGCTCAGAAGCAGCAGGAGCCTCTGAGATACTATCTGGACAATCACTAATCGATTTGGTTACTCCAGCAAGGTCAGCTGCTTTCCTCTCTGCCTCAGGCAACTGATCACTGCCTGGTTGTACAGTTGTTTGAGAAACAGTAGTTTCTTGTGAGGTAGCAGAAGGCTCTGATGCTGCCACAGACAGGAACCCAGAATCTTTGGAATTCTGAATTTCAGCATCAGTTTGCTTTTTAGTAATAGGTTCCTCCCCTTGAAATATTAATTTGTCGTCATTACTAAACATGTCCAGTCTCTCATTGGCTTCAGTATCTGGAGACAAATTATCTCCCTGGAGTTCTGTGGGCAAACTGGCTTCCTCAACAGGACTGCCTTCTACTTTCAGTTCCACATAATCATCATCTTCCTCTTCCTCTACTATAGACTTTTCCAGTAACTCTGGCATTTCTGATGTATCCTCTTCAGATGGTGAACTTAGGGAAGCAGTTACTTCACTTATAGACACTGTGTCTTTTCCAGTAGTTTTACAAGAATTGGAGAAAACAGTCACAGTTTCTACCACATCAGAAGATTCTAAATCACCAGTACTCTTTATATCATTTGTCAATGTTTCTTCCAAAGTGGCTTCATCCAGGGACTCCTGATTTGCTTGCTCAGTTTTCTTTACTTCAGGAGCTGTGTCGGGTATCTGCACTTCAACGCTGGATGCAGAGTCTACTGAATGTGTCTTTCTGGTACTTGAGTTTTCATCACTATTTCTGAT
Source organism: Ctenodactylus gundi (assembly GCA_004027205.1). NCBI lineage: Eukaryota > Metazoa > Chordata > Mammalia > Rodentia > Ctenodactylidae > Ctenodactylus > Ctenodactylus gundi. The sequence goes on along the minus strand of PVKB01001133.1, from coordinate 97,196 downwards.
GAAATGAGGAGAGACAGAAGAATCCTTTGTATCTGACTGCTGGGACCCCATGGAAACATCAACATCCTTGCTGGTACCAGTGACTGCAAGAACTGGACTTGAAGAACAAGGCCCTACTTCATCATCAATTCTTCCCTGCTGCTCCCTAAATAGACTGGCAAGGTTTTCTTTGTGTATTTCAAATGTAACCTAGATGAAAAATATATAATCCATTAAAATATACATAGAACACCACATTGAGAATATAAAATACATTCAATAATTTTCAAATACATAATTTATAAAATAAAGTAAGACTTGTATTTCCTATAATATCCTCATACTGGTAAAATGATTTTAATAATAAGAGCATGACACAAGACCACAGAAAGAACATAATTAGCTTATTGTGAAAGCTGAATACAAAGAGTTCACTAATTCTACCAGTCCTCTATAACCTATACCGGGTCTAAGTATGTACCGCTGGCAAGAGTATTATGCACATGACAATGTCTTGCCTCAAGTCTCTCATGATTTGAACTCAGCAAAGATTTTTTTCAAAAATCAATTAATTAATATGATTATAGCAGATCTCCATATACTTTTTATTTTAAAAACGTTCTTTTTAAGATAACAATACAAGTTCTTTATTAACACAGAAAAAAACTTCAAATCTTCCCAAAAGTGAACTATACCTTTCTAAGAATGAACATAATGTGAGTTATATGAGTAAAAAGCAAACCAAACTATAAATAATATACAATGAAAAATTTTCCTTGTATAGTTATTAGTTAACTATTATTTAAACCATATACATATTCATTTCCACAGCATTACATAAAAGTGTATGTGATGGCGCACACCTAGAATCCCAGAACTTGAGAGGCTGAGGCAAGAGGTTTGCCCTGAGGCCAAGGCCAGCTTGTACTACACATACTGAGTTCAGAACCAGCCTGGGCTACAGAGAGAGAGACCCTGTCTCAAAAAAAAAATATATATATATATATATATATTTACACATATATATATACACATATATACACATATATAGAACATTTCTAGCATAATGTAATACAGATAAAGATTAAAATAGTTACAAAATTTACATTTTCCTAATTTTAAATATTTGCAACTTTTTCAAAAATGTGATTCTACCATGAACAGTAACATCCATTAACATTAACAAAGTATCAATTTTATATACTTGTTGCCAGTGTTTTCTTTGAGGTAATATTTGTTCTGTTTTGTTTTGCTCTGCTTTATTTTATTTTGTTAGTAGTACTGAGGACTGAATCTCATAAGTCACCCAGTTGCCCAAGGTAAGGTCAAATTTGTTATCTTCATGCATCAGTGTCCCAGAGTGCTAAGATTATAGCCCTGCAGAATCACACCAACTAAAATGGATTCTTTAATTGACATCTCCCATGTTTGTTCAGCAGAAATTTACTTAACATGCATAGCACATGAGCATGAAGTGATAAACAACACAATGTTCCTAACTTCATGGAACTGATAATTCTTTTCTTTAATGAAATGTATGTTATAATGGAAAGGTAGAAAATAAATGCATACATGTAAGAGAACATCAGGTAGTAATAAGAGCTTTGAATAAACACAGGCTATGGAGATTGTTATGGTTTAGACCTGGAATGTCCTCCAAAAGCCTCATGTATTTTAATGTTGTGAATTATCTATGGATTTCACATTAAGAGGTGAGGCCTAGTCCAGAAGGGGAAGGTATGATGGATCATTGAGCCTGTGGCAAATGACTGTGGATGTGTCCCGGAAGGATATACATTTGCCCCTACTTCTCTCCAACCCATGATCCGTCCTCTTAAAGTGCCACAAAAAGCTTTCCTCCAGCAGGCCCCTGGCCATGTGATTCTACCATTACGGTCGCCCATGAATGAACTAAGACCTCTCAAAACTCTGAACTAAAGCTTAAAGCACCCTTATAGTCTGGGTGTCAGATATCATGACCAAGCAAAGAAAAAGTCATTAAGACAAACAATAACCACAGTACCATGGGAGTTCATCTAGGTGAGTCTGTGCTTTACTGGGAAGGAAGGCCTGTATTTTTTTTTCCTCAGTTATATTTGAACAAGACAGAAATAAAAGAAAGTATGAAAAGGAAAAAGTTTGGACAGAGACGAGAACAAAGGCCCAGACCCTGAAGCCACAGAAATCGGGACTTTTGAGGAATAGTATACACCAGTGAGGCTAAGAACTGGAGAGATGAGTGAGAGGTACTATCGTTGATAGATTTTGACAGTGGAGCATCAGGGAAATTGTTAAAGACTTTGGATTCATTTTTCAGGGAATTATTTGAGAACTATGAGTAGAGGGAAGACATGATTGAATTTCCATGTTTAAAGAATCACTGAACTATTGTTTAGAAAGCTGACATAATGGGAGATCATGTCTGCACTTTTATTTACACAGCTATCATTATCTCAGAAAATGAAGTTATATACCACCAACCTTTTACTGATTTTGAAAGCAAATCATTACTCCTACCATTGTTATAGGGTCAATTTAGTTTTCAAAAATCATTTGCTTCAGTTTAATTTATATACTTTTTTAAATTTTTATAAGATATAGGAATAAACCCGAGCATATACAACTTATATACCAATATTTTTAAAGTCCAAATATCAAACTCCCATGTCAATAGAGAGAACATTGCAAGTACATGATTCCCCAGTAGGCCCCTCCCAAATTATACCCCCAAACCTTCCCACTACTGTTAAGAGGAAATCACTATCCTGATGTCTATGGTTTACTACTTCTTTTTTAAGAGTGTTACCACCTAGATAGACAGTAAAACTAACTATTATGTCTACGTTGAAAAACTAAAATCTAAATCAAATATAGGAAGCTAGATAAATATAGGGTAACTCTGACACAACTAAACAAAAGTACAAGGGAAGGCCAGGTACATAGAATCAGTAGGTGACTGTGCTTTGGTTTCTGAGAGGAGATGGGTAGAGGGTGGAGAGGAACAGAGAAGGAGACAGGGGGAAGGTGGAAAGTAGAGAGAGGGAGAAAGAGCACATACACACATAAGTGAGCAAACATGAGCAGGTTATTTGTGGAAAAATTATTAGGAAATACTGCAAAATACATAAGTAAAGAGAACTGGAACACTCCAGAGAGTTAGTATAAATCAAGTAAGGCGCACTCACATGAATAAGGTCTAGAAAATAGACTTTGTATTTTTCAGTTATAAACTCACCAAAGTCAACCTCTATACAAAGACATAAGTCAAAGGAAATTAAGTTTCTGAGGGTGAAGTGAGAACACTAAGATGATTCTAGCAGTAGGACTGGGAAAGAGAAAGGCCAAAGGGTCATAAAAAGACCACACAGTTAATTTGTCTACAGATTTTTTTAAAAAAAGTTATAAAGGTTGTGAGCATTTCAGTAATAACAGCGCCATATCCCTGTCAAACTCCTCCCATGTACATGAACCCTACCTATGTCTGCCTCACAGCTACTATCATGGAATGTCCCTTCACAATGGTCCCAAGACTCATACAGCTGCCATCCTGGAATGTCCCTTCTCTACAGTCGTGGGACATAGTCACATATTCTCTGTATTGTCTCCCTTTATCCCTACACCTCATATTTTTCTCTTTGTTTTATTCTCTCTTTCTGTGCAGTGCATTTCCAAGTGCATTCTTGAGAAAGATCATATGAGCTAAAGTTTGTAAGACTCCAAATATCTGAAAATAAATTCACTGTAATTTCAAAAAGGTTAACAAACTGAAAATAAAATCACAAGTTCCAAAGCATTTACCTTCAGAATCTGAAATGCTTTTAAAATTCTAAAGATCACTGCTTTTAAATTTGCCTTTACTTCAATAGCCTAAACACTAAGCCGCAAAGCCTG
>PVKB01001133.1:0-93226 GCA_004027205.1 Ctenodactylus gundi | reverse complement strand
AAAAATTTATACCACCAGACACAAGACCTTTCATAGAAACTGTCAGGCAACCACTTGCAGCAATGGTATAACGCAACAGATAAAATTGCAAAATCAAATAATAAGTGGTTTCTTAACTATTTTATATAAACTATGTAGGTTATTTATATAGACAATCTAGATTTAAAGTCAACTGCAGCCCTGTTAAAGTCTTATGGAAGGATGGCAAGGAAAGTCTCTATTATGAAAACCACACGAGAATTAATTATGAAAACATTTAGAGCTGGGGTCATAGCTCAATGGATAAAGTGGTTGCCTAGCCATGTACAAGGCCCGAGTTTCAATTCTCCAGCAACACATAAAAAGTTAGCTGGGTATGGTAGAATACCAGCACTTGGGAGGCTGAGGCAGGAGGATTACAATGAGTTCAAGGCTAGCTTTCACCATAGAGCAAGATCCAGTTAAAAGAAAAAAAATACAAGGAAGGATGCATAGTATTCCATTGTGTATAAATACCACAGTTTGTGTATCCATTGGTCTGTTGATGGGTATTTTGGTGACTTCCATATTTTAGCTATTGTTAGTTGTGCTGCTATGAACATGGGTATACATGTATCTCTGTTATGTGTAGTTTTGGCCTCTTTTGGAAATATTCCCAGGAGGGGTGTTGCTGGAACGAAGGGGATATTTATTTCCATTCTTTTGAGAGATCTCCATACTGCTTTCCAGAGTGGTTGTATGAATTTACATTCCCACCAGCAGTGCAGGAGGGTTCCTTTCTCCCTACAGCCTTGCCAGCACTGATTACTATTTGACTTGTTGATATAGGCCATTCTCTCTGGAGTGAGATGGTATCTATACACAATGGAATACTATGCATCTATAAAGTCCAACAGCATGGAGGCTTTGGCAGGCAAATGGAAGAATCTTGAGAACATCATGCTTAGTGAAGTGAGTCAGAAGCAGAAGGTGAAACATCGAATGGTCTCTATGATATTAGAGACCCAGATCACAACTATCTTATGGAATTTACAACAAAATACAAAGTGAACTAGTGGGGTAGGGCAGGGAGGGAGGGAGGGGCGGGTAGCGGGAGGGACAAAAGAAGAGTGGGAAAGACCTTGTCACCTTGACAGGATACATATGTACACAAAATGCTCAACTTCACTGTAAACCTTAAATTTTGCACTTATACATATCAATAAAATGGGGAAAAAAATAAGGAAGGGAGGAAGAAAAACAAAACATCATATGTTCAATAAGCAAAGGGAAACAATCTCAAGAGGTAATCAAGTGATACACACAATAAGAACAATATATTCATGTAGTGAACTTTTTAAAATGTAAATATATGTATTCATATGGTTCAAATATAAAACAGTATACAGCATCAAAGCTTCCTCCAACAGGTGATCCTCACCGACAAAAATCCTGCCAAAAATCAGGCAATTAATTAGTAAGTTTTAAATTCCTATGTATCCTTCTAAGGTACTTCATGAACACACATGGAAGCATAAATTCTGGTTTGCCTACTCCTTTTTGCACATACTTATTACACACAATGTTCCTTACATTTTCCAATTAGTTTTGGTAAACTACTGAGGACCATTTTAATTTGCAGTCTTTTTACAATGAGTAGACTTAGGATTTTTGTATATACCTAAGGTACTTTGTACTTAGCTTTCTGTATAATGTTTGATCACTTCTTTTGTACTTTTTCTATTGTATTATCTTTCCTATCAGTTTCTAGCTAGGAATATGATCTTTACTTTGGCTCCAAGTAGTTTCTCCAAATTTGTCATTTGCTTTTGACTTTGCTTATAAAACTGTGGGGGGGGGGGGTCCTGTTGTTTGAATATGTGTGGGATTTTGGGAAGCAATACTGGGAATTGCTCATAGGACTGGATGTATTTTGGATGTTTGTTCCTTTGTTTTTTGCAGTATTGGAAATGGACCCAGAGCCTAAGCTCATCCCTAGCACCTACCACCTTTCTTTTTGAAAGGCTCTGGCTAAGAATTGCAATCTTCCTGACTAAACATCCAGACTAGCCTGGGTTACAGGTAGGTACTAATGGACATGCCTGAATTGTGTTTGCCTAAATTGTTTGTTTTTATGTATTTGACAGGGTTTAGACTATACTACTCTAAAATATGGTACTTTAACTTATTAAATATACAACCAGAGTCAACTGAGAATTGGCAGGTAGGTATAGGAATGATGCTCTGAATTTCCCCAACCTTCATTCCTGAAATAAATCATAAGACATCCCTGTGAATGGTGTCTTTCCTATACCGGAGAAAAGGAATGACTTTGTTTTACAAAAACTTGACTTGAAGAAGAATCTAAATGAGTAAGTCTTCCTAAATTTCTCCCAGCTTGCTTCTTAGCTTATAACCTTTCAATCAATCACATTTTTCCCTGAGTTTTCTTATAACATAGTATAAAAAACATAAGTTTGATGGCTTATCTGACTCTTCATTTTCTTATGAAGAATTTAGAACTTGTATTATGTAAACTGGTCTGTGGCTGTCTTCTTAATCTATCTTTTGTCAGACTGACTGCTGAAGGCCTAAGCAGTGGACTGAAAGTGCTAAGAAAGAAAAGGGTAAGAATTGTGTCCTTATCCCATAGCAGAAGAGTTGGAGACATTACTCACTGTATTTTTGTAAGCAGCCATAGTGAATATAAAATAGACTTTCTTAAAATTATTAAGAACTACTTCCATTTGAATACCAAGTGAGTATATAAACAGAACTCTTCCTATCACCTAAGTATTCTCTTAATCTCTAGATTTTCTCCAGTATAGGAAGGGCACCATTCGCAGGCATGTCTTATGACTTATTTCAGGAATGAAGGTTGGGGAAATTCAGAGCATCCTTCCTATACCTGACAATTCTTAATTGCCTCTGGTTGTATATTTAATATGTTAAAGTGCCAAAGTTTAGGGTAGTATAGTCTGAACCCTGTCAGATACTTAAAAACAAACATCTTTAGGCAAAAATCAAACACAATACAGGCATGTTCATTAGTACCTACCTGTAACCCAGGCTAGTCTGGATGTTTAGTCAAGAGAATTGCAACCCTTAGACAGAGCCTTTCAGAAAGAAAGGTGGTAGGTGCTAGGGATGAGCTCCGGCTCTGGGACCACATGTAGACACATTTCCTTAAAATAACAAAATCCCCATAAATAGGGGTAGGTAGTCACTAATTGCTCAGAAGTTTAATTATACACTTAAAAATACATTACACTAGAGTTCATTTATGAAGGCCATTCTAGATATATCCTTAAATACTTAAGCAAAACCTGACACACAATGCATGCTTCCTTTACTAGTTTCTGCATCTGGCATTACTGAAAAAATCTTATAATCAACTCTAAAAGATTAATAGCAGTATCCTCTTGTATTGACAAAGCTAGAAAAAAGTAACATAAAAATACCATAGTAAATAACTTACTATTCTTTTCCCAAAGTCATTCTCATCAATTTTACTTTATTGAGATTATTCTAAACAGATGTTTTCAAGCAAATCTAGAACATAAACTAGTAATTCTTAGAAAACAATTTAGTAATATCTACAAAAACCTCAATATGTGCATACTCATAGAAATTTTATCAATACAGGTAGTTTTTCTATAAAATGAGTGCATGTGTGTGTGTGTGTAATAAGGGTTATCACTGCTTAATAATAAAGGAGAGTAAAAGTATAATGTAAATGTAATACATTATGATACAAATCAGAGGGTTTTTAAAATATTACTTCCACCAATTTTCCAAATAAAATTTTGCAGAATACTAAAATATGAATAATAAATTTGTCTTTTTCCCAATCTCTCATTCCTAGAATTATATAAGTAGTCTGACAGCATTTAGATGTCATATAAATCCAAAGTTTTTGCCCTTAATTTTATTTCTCCATAATGCATCATATATACCAAATAATATACAGCCACTACAACCCGTATTAAGAATATCATTAAATGAAATGACAATATCATATGATCACATTTTTGTAAGTGAATAATTATACAATTGTATATATTTATGTATAAAAAAGAAAGCTATCATTAAGGATTTGCCTCAAAATGTTAACATTAAATTATACATAGATGCTTGGATAATGAGTGATTTTTGCATTTTTGTATTGTTTGGGTTTATACTGAATTCTAAATTTCCAGCAGTGAATATCCATTATTTAAAAATTAACAAATGCTATTTAACTGAGAGAATATACAGACAAGAATACTTTAGCAATGAAGTGTAAAATGCTAAAAATCCATGATTTATGAAAATATTGTCACTTTTGAAAGCTCTTAAGCTAACTGGCTTTTAATCTTATGAAAACAGCAACTGTAAACACACATACACAGATTTTTATACATGGCAGTTTATATTTTATGATTTTAAAAAATACTTTTAATAAATCACTTAAAGAATTTTTTTTACACATTCTGAGCCAGACCCTGTTGTGTAGGCCTTGATTTTCTATTTATTCATTTCTTAATACAGATGTATTATGTGGCATCACGCCCAGCCTACATTGTGCTAGGGAATCCAACCCTGGAACCCCACACCAGCCAGGCAAGTGCTAACCAAATTCTACATGCCTTTACTCAGTCTTCCAAGATCCTAGGGACTGAATCATGGCCCAAGCAATGGACTACCCACGCGGGGTTCAAATTTGCAATCCTCTTGCTTCAGTCTTCCAGACTGCTTTAATCCAATCTTATTGGTACCTCCTTCTTCAAAAAAGTAATGGAAACATATATTTAGGCTATTTTATCAGCTTGCTAACAGTTGGTAAAATGTTCAGATATTTCAATTAATCTATAAATGATTATATCATTTTGGGGAAAATCTAATTCATGGAACATTTTTAGTTCGTGTGTGACTTAATTACATTTGTGTATTATTTTAAGTCACAGACTCAATCGACCTTATGGCAGTATGGGTCTAGATAATATTTTTGGACAATTCTCATATTTGGAAACAGTTTAATGAAATTTGCTAATTAAAGGAGAGGAGAATTTTGGAATAACAAGTGAAAACAGTACTATTTAACCTACCCTGAATACTTTTAAAAATTACCAAAAAAATTGACAACAAAGAAAATAATGAAATTACACAGAACTAGGTACACACTTGGAATGCTGAGATCAAAGTAGCCAACATATCACAGTTACACCAGAAAAGCCTATTATAAAACCTAGTTCGACTGTTGCAGTAGTGGCATACAATGACAAACAGCTTCCCGGCTACAAAGGTGGCAGGAAATCTATCAAACTGGACAATAAAATTGCAATTGAGTTTCTTTGGCTTTTTATAGCAGCTACATGTATCCTGATGTAACTCTGCATGAGCTATCAAATTCCGAAACATTAGTTCTTTATAAACCAGTTTTTTATCATGCACATTAAGTGTCTGTGATATTGACATGCAAAATGTTTGCACAAAGGAAAAATAAGCATCACTTCATTACTACATGCATGAAAGTATTCCAGAAACTTTATAAGAAATCTTCTGAAGAGAAAGAAAATTTGGACCCCATAATTCCAGCAGAATCTTTAACATGCTACAAGTTTTTCACCTGCTTCCTGCTAACATTTCAACTCTATTCTAAACTCAAGTAGCGATGTGAACAACCTGACTGCATACTTGGTCCATTATATTTTAAAAGCGGATATTAAGATTCATAATTCCAAATGAGTGAACAATATTCAAAGAAACTATTCTGCTTTAAAAAAAAAACTCATGAAAAAGAAAAGCTATTTAATCAATGACAAAAATCCACACAAAGAAATAAAACTTAAAGACAAATATGAAAAACTAAAATTAGGCTAAAACTACAACAACTGTTTGTCCTTTCACAGTATACTTTAACAGCAAAAATAAAGATTTAGTTTTTCTTAAATAATAAGACTTCACAATTAACTTAATATGTGCATCATGTTATAATTGTGATCCTAAATTGAATTAGAAACTGGTAATTATCTAAAAGTAGACAAAAAGACTCCCTCATTAAAGCAACTATTTTCTTTGTAAGGACTATAAAGACTGTTTAAAACCATAAGATATTGGAGTAAATAAAAATATAAACTAAATAAAACTATAAACATATGCACACACACAAAAACTACCTGGGGCCTGTTCTTTATAAGCTGTGTCTAAAAACACTTATTTCAAATGCAACAAAAGAATTTATTCTCTGCATCAGATATATGTTGTTCGTAAAAAAGAACGTATTAAGGTGATTAGCTGGGGTCCATATTCAAAGTATTTAGAACCGCCACTCCCCCCCACCCCACCCCCACTCCATGATGCTTTCTAAAGAGTACAGTCCATTATATTGTTGGTATAGTATAAGGGTCAAAAGAGGATAATGTGTGTCTTGGGTTTTTTTGTTTTATTTTTGTTTTAGGCTTTGTTTTCACCCTTTTGTCCAGGCTGATCTTGGACCTGTCAGCTCAAGCTATCTTCCTGCCTCAGCATCCCAAGTATACAGAACAAGCCCAAGTAGCTAGAACAAGAGGGGTATAGTACCACATGGAGCTCGGAAGTAAAGAGTTTAATTAAATCAAAAATAATTTGTGTACACTCAAAGGCATGTTCAAATTTTAAAGTGTACAAATGTTCATTTTTATTATTTTTGAGATGAGGTCCTGGGCTGGTCTCAAGCATAAAATCCTCAACCTCCACAGTAGCTGAATTATTGTATGCACCACCACACACATACAAGAATTTATTTTTGAAAAAAAAAAGATTTTCAAACTATAGTGGCACACGCCTATAAACCCAGCTCTCTGGGAGCCAAAGTAAGTCCGAGCCTAGCCTGAGTAATTTATGAAACCTTGTCTTAAATTAAAAATAAGAAAAGGGCTGAAGAATGTAGTTCTGCATGAAGACTCTAAGTTTAATCCCCCAGTACTAAAGAGAAAAGAAAAAAAAAAGATTTCTAGGAAAAAGATTAAGTAGTGGAACTCAGAAAACAATAATAAAATAAAATGCACATCCTACACTATTCTGAGGTGATCCCCAGATCATCCGGAGTGACTGTGGCACAGACATTTAATGAGCAGCTACTGCAGCTATTTCACAGGTCCCTGAAAAGAGACGAGTGAAGCACTGAGGCACAGATAGAGGGCTACGGTAAAACATGACAGTACATCAAACAGCTCCACAAAAGGACGAGGGAGCTCTCCCTCTCCTTCTTGTAACAAATATCTAATGTGCAATTACTAAGAACTCAGTTCTGCATACAGTTCTATGAGAAACATGAGTAAGTATAAAACCCTTAATTTCAGCTAAAGAGAACTCACAGTGTTAGCAGCCATGTTAAGATACAAGACAACTTAGTTTTAATTAATGAAAGAACATGAAAGATATACAAAATCAGTCCATATTGCTATAATGCACATTCCTATTCTTCATCCAAGCCATGCACCTCCATGCTAACCAAACTCAAAAAACTTTTCCTCAGTGATGCCTCTCTGTGTCTTTGCATATACAACTTCTCCACCAATCATTCCTGTCACCAAGTCTCCATGTGCCCAAAGCTGACTCCTAAAGGCTATTGGCATGATATCAGCTCCACAAACTCCACACATGCTCTTGGGTAGAGGCTGTCCCTACTCTCACTGTGTACATCACTCCTGCAGTATGTATTAGCACTACAATCATGTGTTTTAGCTTCATTTTATACATACACTGCCTTCTATATTAGAAAAGAGTTCCTTTCAGGCTAAGATTTCTCCTGATTCATCCTTCACTCTTTCTAAGCTTCAGCATATGGTGATGCATTCTGATGTTTGCTACATTTTTTCAATGTAGATAATGACCCCAATACATTGATTCCATGAGCTGTCAGCTGAATTCTCAACTAAAAACGTACTACTATAACAAATGCAACAAAGGTGCAACTGCTAAGGAAGAAGAAGAAAAGAGATAGACAACTAGAGTAAGATCCAGACACGGAATGGCCAAGAATGGCTGGGAAAAGCTAAAGCAGGCCATGTCCAAATAACAGAGAGGAAGCACAGACAAACAGATAACAGATTCACTGGGCAGGTGGAGGGGGAGGGGAGGGCGGGGAGGGCAGAGACAGGAAAAGAGAGGAGTTGAAGGAAGCTGGGAGCAGGGGACACAGGTGAGGGGAGATTTTGGAGAACACAGACAGAAAGGGGTGGAAAACAGGGAGACAGTGGCTGAGAAAGAGACTCAGAACGGTAGACAGCGAGTCAACTGGGCAGTGACAGGGACTAAGAGGGTACCTAGCACCCAGAGCATGAGACAAGGGGTGCCGACAGATGACTGAACACTGAGCAGAGGGAGGATAATAGGAAAGGGAGAGAGGAGGGTGAGAGAGACTGATAAATTGGTACTAAAAGAAAATTAACTGCTGTAAACTCATACAAATTGATATGGCCTAAATTTATAAGGAAAAAACAGTCATTTAGAAGTGAAATAACATAGGTAATGAAATCCTGAAAGAAAAAAAGAAAGAAAGAGAATTAGAGTAGATACAAAGGCACACATAAATAAAGTAGAAGATTTAACATCACATGAAATACTGGAAAAGGAACGAAGGCATACAGCCACAGTGGAGAGTTTTTTTTCGAATAGTACAATAGTGAGGAAAAAAGGTAGGAAATACTTCTTTCAATTCAAACAGTGAAAGACTAATTAGAAATTATCTTTAAATCCTATTTTCTTATTAAAGAGAGTATGAAAAAGAGCAACATCGTATGCAAACTTTAGCTTAATAAATTCATAAGAAAATAATACTTAACACTAAACACTATTAGAAATATCCAGACAAGAAGTAACGTAGCTCATAAAGAAAAATTTATGAGAGAAAAGTAGTCAAAAGACAAAACCATGACTAAAATAGAAATCTAACTATATCAAGGTTTAAAGGGAAGAACAGTGTTCAGAACATAACTAACAATAATCCCCACCTACATTTGCTGTAACAGTGCATTTTCAAATTAAGGACAATTCAGCTTACACAGTATGGAATCAATATACTGGTGTCATTAAGTACATTTTGTTCTATTTTGCTTTTTTTAAAGCACAAAACATCAAAATGTATCACCAAATGCTAAAGTGCAGTAAGGATAAATATCTCACAGAACTGTTCGGGGGTAGGGTTGTGCACACACATGCCTGGTCATATTGAATTTATTAGTGCAAATTAGAGCTATAAGAAATCAGAAAATTACACTTTTTTGGAATGCTTGGCCTTTGAGAACATGAGTTATTCAAAAAAGTGAAAATATAAATGAACTAAAGTTACAAGTAACAAAAATAATTTCAGAAGTAAAAGATTGAATAATAAAGAAGTAATAGACTAGGCCACACAACTTATCATTTTTATTTTTAAAAAGTTTCTATAGGCAATACTAGATATTCAAGAATTTTTTTAAAAAGGAAGAGAACTATAAGCTAAAAGTCAAAATAGCAATTACTTTTGAAGTAAAGAAAAATGAGGATGGACCACTCACCCTGTTCTTAAATTGGGTACAAAATTAAAATTCTTTCAATATAAAATTCCACAGTAAATAGGCTACATAACTATTTTGAATGTAACTATTTCTTCATTTTTCAAAGTTGTATTTAAATAAAAACATGGAAGTGACTGAGATTTGAGCTGGTGTATTAGCAGTAGCAAAGAGAAGACATGGATGTATAAAATAATGCTAACTATAATAAACAAAATATATTGATAATTTAGTGATATTTTGTGATTTAAATCATTACAAGTTTAACAATATTATACACACAACCATATTTACAATTTTTAGCTTACACAATGATGACTGAAAAAAGACGAAAAAATCTAAGATTTAAGTTTACACAGCTAATAAGGACTATAAGTTGGGATTCCATTTAGAATGATCCTGTCTCCAAATTCCATACTTATACATATGCATTGGCAACTAGATATAAACTTTTAGTCATAAATGCTTAAAAGCTCAAAACGTGAAAATCACCAAGTCCAACTATTTTATTTTGTATATAGGAAAGTCAAAAAGACTAGGCTATTGGTTCTAAATACTCAATGCTTTTCAAAGGCTGTAGTTCTCAAACTTTTTATCTCAGAACCCTTTACATTCTTAGAAAGAAAAAAAAATTAGATTCCCAAAGAACTCTTTGTTCATATAAGTTCTCATTCTTATTACTCATCATACTGGAAATAAAAACTAAGAAATTTTGCTAATATTCCTTACAAAATAACAATCAAACTTTTTTTGAAATACGCCATTTCTCAAACCAAAAAAACAACAATAATGAGAAGGGTGATGGGTTTTTTTTTCTTTTTTCCTTTGTATGTAAATTTCCTTAAAGGGGACTTCATAGAAAGTAACTGTAGTCTCCAGTTAATGCCATTTTGTTGTGGTTAAAGCCTCTAGAGAAAAATCCATCTTTAGAAAGATACAAAGCTGAGAAAAGAGGATGTCACAGGCCTCCTGAAAGTGTCTCACGAAACCCCAAGACCTTCAAGCTGTACTTTGACAACTTGCCTAACCATTCTAAGGACTTGAGGAAACTGAGGTGAAATGATACACATTTGCAGAAAATATGAAAAGCCTGCTTAATTGGCACTTCTTTGCCCTATAATCCTAGATATCTCTGAAATCTAATCTAAATCTTTACAAGGAACAAATCAACCCTATTTTTCTCCTCATTCCTCTATGAAGGGCAAAATGGTTTTAAGAGAAAAAAAAATCAAGTGCTGATTGCTGCACACTCCACTAAATAGTAAATACTTGAGGCTATAAGGGCCATGCAATTCTGTAGCAAATATTCAACTTTATCCCAGTGGTGTAAAGAAATATCCAGATATAATACCTGAGTGGGGATGTCTATGTTCCAATAAGATGTCAAGCTCTATTTGGCTCTTATCAATTGTTAGCTGAATTGTTCTTTGGACTAAATCCATAAACCTCAAAAATGTAATGACCAATACAAAGCACTTTATAAAAATGAGCATCTTTCCTATTTACCACTAGTTTTTGCTTAAGTATAAAGCTGTAGGGTGGCTGCTCGGACTTCAGGCATCCTTGTAATCCCTTGTAAAAGTAGTGGAGAAAAGAGGTGGCACCATTCCCAGGTACTTTCAAAGGTTATTCTAAATCCTAAAACATATAATTATGAAACGCCAATACAGTCTTATAAAATAACAATTATTCCAGGATAAGAATTTTAAATGTCAGCAAATAGAACATTTTATTAAAGCCAAAATCTATCACTTCTGTTCTTCATTTTAATCAATATATATAAATTGTTATATACTGCATTTCTTCTCAGTAAGAAAAAAGTGCTTAAGCAAGACACAAAAATTTGGACCACAAATGAAACTAAAAGGTTTTCATTGTTTAAAATATAAAAATTTTCAGCCAACAAATCAGATAGGAAGCTCATAACCAGAATATACAGAGAGCTGAAGAAAAAGTAAGCCTACCAAAATAAAGGATCCTATTGAAAAGTGGGCAAATGAAATGAAGAGGCAGTTCACTCATGAAGACATTCAAATGGCCAACAGATACATGAAAAGATGCTCAACATCTCTAGCCATAAGAGAGGTGGAAATCAAAACAATGCTAAGATACCACCTCACCCCCGAGAGAATGGCCTATATTAACAAGTCAAATAGTAATCACTGCTGGCAAGGCTGTGGGGAGAAAGGAAACCTCCTGAACTGCTGGTGGGAATGTAAATTCGTACAACCACTCTGGAAAGCAGTATAGAAATCTCTCAAAAAACTAGAAATAAATATCCCCTTCGATCAAGTGACACCCCCCCCCCCTGGGAATATATCCAAAAGAGGCCAAACGACACATAATAGAGATATATGTATACCCATGTTCAAAGCAGATCACAACTCTTATGGAACTTAAAAGGAAAAGCAAAGTGAACCAAAGGGGTAGGGCAGGGAGGGAAGGAGGGGTGGGTAGGGAGAGGGACAAAAGTACAGTGGGAAAGCCCTTGTCACCTTGACAAGATAAGTATATGCACAAAAATGCTCAACCTCATTGTAAACCTTAAATTTTGTGCTTACACATATCAATAAAATGGGGAAAAATTAAAAATAATAAAAATTTCCACAAATGTGCAAATGCTCAAGTCCAAAAATAAAGATAACCCAAAAATTGGCAGAATATGTTCATAAGCAATGTATCTAGCAAAAGAAGAAGACCCACAACAGACAATTCCCACAGGACATGAACACGCCGGCTGATAAAGAATGCAACACGCAGGATGCCTCACACTGGAAAACTTTGGAAATTCCACAAGTGATCACGTGATACAAAAAACAAGAGCTCACAGGTTTCTGGTAAGAACGTGAGCAGGTCGGTAACTCTAAAAAACCCGTACTACCTTGAAAAGTTCCACACTTAACATATTACAAATCAGCAATTCAAACTCTAGGAATACACACGGAGAAACTTCTGAATCTGAATAATATGAATATACCCAGCATATAAACAGGCATTGTGGCACCCAACTGTAATTCCAGCACACTAGAGGGCTGAGACAGGAGGTTCACATATTTTGAGTTCAGCCTGGGCAATTTAGCAAGACTCTTCAAAAAGATAAAAAAAGGTGAATAGCATATATACATATCAATCAAATGGGGAGGGGAAATAAAAAGGGGGCTAGAGATTTTGCTCAGTGTGAAGGCCCTGGGTTCAGTCCTCAGGACTGGTTGGGCAGGAAGATATATATATTTCACTCCATATATATATTGAAATTACTGGGGGTAGGGGCAAGAAGGACACACAGCATTTGGAGAACGGAACGCAACCTTATAAACAGTGGTAGGTACCTTGTTCTTTAAATCTTTTGGATGTTTAGAATATTTCATACTAAATTTTTTAGACTATACATTAAAAAACTTTCACAGGCTTAAGTTAAAGGGAAAATAAACAGATTCCTAGAAACCAATTTTTTAACTGAACATAACAAGAGCAAAATGCAAACATCAGCCAGAGGTTCTTTAACTCCCAACACGTTAGTAAAACAAATTCCAATCTTTGAATATAGTACGCCACCTTGTGGTCAAAAGCTTCCAACTACTACAAAATTCAGAAATGACAGTAACTAACTTTAAATATATCTCCCTTTAAGCTATGATATAAATATTTGACCTTTAATAAGCTAAACACACATAAAATTGACATTTTAAAAATTACTTTCACTATAAATAAGTTATAAATATTTTATAAATAAGTTGAAAATTTCTTTTTATAAAAAACTTGTAAATATTTTATACATTCCTTTTTTGCTTTCATTTTCATATACTTTCAGAGAATAACCTTTGCTGTTTTGAAGTTAAAATAAATTTTTAAATTGAGTAAACTTCAAGAGTATAGATATTTAAAACAGACTGTCATAAAGAAACTTACCTTTGAATGTGTGATTGATAAGGTGTCTACCCACACACGCCAGCCACCCCACTCATATTTGACAGCATGGTAGAGCAGGATTCTGAATATGGCATATACCATTTCTGTTATCTTTTGTTCGTCAGAATTCTTAGGATTAAAATAGCAGAGAGAAAGCATCCACTCCTGCCATACAGAACACTGTAGCAAGCTCCTGAAAATTATAAAAACATACTGAACAACTTGGGAAAAGAAAAAGATCACCTGAAAGAGCTCTGAAGCATAAGGTTTAAACCTCCTCACCCCAAAACACTGTACTTATCTATATATCCAAAGTTTAATTTAACTCTCTGGTACATTACTCGCACATGCTTAATTAAAAAATACATGGACAAATCATTTCACAGTATTACTTTTACAACTTTTTCTAAGACAAACTGGGCTCATATAAAAGTATACATGCATACTGCAAATAAACACTTAAGATTCAACTTACCTCCTGTTTTCTCTACTGTTATTAAAAAGTTTAATCATGTCAGAAAGAAAGGCACGGCGAACCTCCATGCTCTCTGAGCACTGAGGGGAATTTCGAAGGAGGGTTGCAATAACTTTCAGTATCTCTGTAAGACAGTTCAGAAATAAGCAAAAAACACACTACAACAAAAAATTGATGACGAATATATTACAAATTTTTAGTTTTCTTTAAACAAATGTCCACAAAATGAGTAAGACATGCATCTAGAAATCACCTCCGGTATCCTAGACTCTAACCACTACACTTGCCTTTTTCTGAGCCAGTACATGAATTATTAGGTTTAAATGTGTCTCCTACAAACCTCAGATATTGAAAACATGACAGAACTAAAGAGGTGGAATGTATAAGAGTTCATGAAGGCTCTCTCTAGTAAGATTAAGGCCTTATGCAGAAGACTTTAGGCAGCCTTTGGTTCGCTTGCCCTGCTACATTCTGTGGAAACAAAGAACAGCTCCCACCAGTCCAAACAAGGACCTTCATCTGAAATCTCCCTGCCTCAGAAGTTTTGAGAAACTAAATTTTGTTTCTTTAAATTACTCACTCTCAGGTATCATGCTATAAAGGCCCAAAATGGACTAAGCAATAACATAACCAAAAACATTACATTTAAATTTCTCTTTTTCCCTCTCACAGAAGGATGACAATAGAAGCTAGAGATGCATAGCTCAGCGACAACACATTTGTATAGCATGTGTGAGGCCCTGAATTTGATCCCAAGTGATAACAATAATTGTTTTTAAATAAGGACATACCTCTATGAAAATAGAGAAAAATTAGAGCTCCAATCATACAACTGGTTAACACATTGTACTTTATAAAAGTGGAGAATAATTAAACCTAAGAACTATGGTTTTTTTAAAAAAATTAGCAGCAAAATAGCACACTATGCAAAGATAAAACTTATTACACAAAAAGTAGTTAAATAGCAAAGTCCACATGTAAGATATTTTAACGAAATGATCTCAAAACAAGATGAAACATGTATCCTTGTACAAGTACTTAAGGATTCTAAATATTGACAATGCCAAATAAGACTATATTCACATACAATAAAGAGTACAGCTATTTTCCCATTCCAAATTTATTATTCTTAAAATTGACAGTAATTTAAGATGAAAACTGTCTCCATGGTTCATGTAATTTAACCTGACACCACTAAATAGCGTAATCAAACCTTTGCTGAAAAATCTGGCCATATATGAAATTAAGATCTTACAAGTATAACTCTTCAAAAACCTTTATATAAAAAAACATAATTTAAGGTCATTTTGAAGTTTCATCCAACAACAACAACAAAAACAACAACAACAACAAAAAAAAAAAAACACAAAATAAAACCAGCCTGACATCATTAACTCTAAAGACATATTCAGCTAAGTCTTTTGCCAATTACATTTTTTAAAGGAGTTTTTTAAATTGTATAAAATACATACGAGGATTCTGTATCTTAACTGAAGAGTCAGGATCTGGATGCTGTTTATGTACCACCTGAGTAGAAATCTGTTCTATAAGAATCTACAAAAGCAAAACAATAAATTGCATTAATGTAGTCATGCTATTAGCAACAAGATTAAGGGCCCCTAAATATATATTAGTCAAAATTCAGTATACAGTTAAATATTTCACACTAGCTATTTTATGCAGATAAATAAATTCAACATTACAATGTTCCTATTTTACTTAGTTATACTTAATTGTAAAATGAGATTATCAGGGCTTTGGTGTAGTTTAGTGGTAGAGCACTTGACAAACCTCCCTGAGGGCAAGGGTTCAATCCCTAGTACCACAAAGGAAAAAATTTAAAAACTGGTTTATCCTAAAACAAGACATGAAATAATAAAATGGAGAAAATATTAAAACAGAGACAGCTACACTGTTTGGTAATTTACAGATTAAAAACTTATGAAAAATACTGCTATATCTCCTTTATATGAATAATTCAAAACTACAAATTACAAACCCAAACGGCCTCACTTCATTTAGACATTCATAACTCAATTACACAGACACTACACAGTAAGAAAAAACCAGCAAATTCTAATCATACCATACCTCAAACAGGACATTATATGTGGTCATTGTAATTAGATTTGAATGAAGCAGAAGTCTCTCAGCTAACAATGAAAACAATCCATGCCCAAGCATAACTTCAGCTTTTCTCCTACAATCACACAGAAATTATCACATGCAGAGTTTTACTGTGTATATTTTAGTGTGTACTCTGAGTGAAGAAAACAAAAATCTTTTTCAGATTACAAATTCTGACTGAATTTACCCTTCCAACATTCTCTAACCTAGAACTTGTAAGGCTACAGACTTTTTTTGTTTTGAGACATGATCTCCCAA
This sequence comes from Ctenodactylus gundi, assembly GCA_004027205.1. NCBI lineage: Eukaryota > Metazoa > Chordata > Mammalia > Rodentia > Ctenodactylidae > Ctenodactylus > Ctenodactylus gundi. The sequence continues at coordinate 76,981 of PVKB01001133.1, read as the reverse complement.
GTCACCAAGTTGCCTCAGGTTGGGTTCAAATTTGTAATCCTCCTGCCTCAGCCTCCCAGAGTGCTGAGATTATAGGCCGGCACCACCACGCCTTGCCTACTCTATTTGGGGCTACCCTCCACCCCAAAAAATAAATTTCCTCTCCTAGCTCTATATGGCCAGTGAGGAGCTGAGATGTTGGAGTCCAGTTGTTTGTGTGCTGTGGGCTCCAGAAACCATCTTCATGAATTGGGTGATGGAAGGCTACAAACCTTTAAATAAATAAATGCTAACTATACTAAGCATAACTAAAGTAAAAACAAACAAGACTGGCTATGCCACAACAGAGCACGAACTTCTCCCAAACTCTTCAGAGCAATCATTTATTTAATTGGTGATTTCTTCTGCTAGCAATGAGCTCAGCCAATCACCTAGGCATAAAAAGTTTTTCAAGAGAAAAGCAACGTGAACAGGAAGGTTCAAGGAAATGTAAAATAATTTAAGAAAATTATGTGCCAAATTTATGTACCAAAATTAACACTCCAAGCATAAACTTAAAGAACCACAAATTTTAATTCAACTCCTGGGGTCAGCAAAATTTTCTGCAAATGGCTGCATAATAGATATTTTAAGGCTTTGTGGAACTTATGGTCCCTGTCACATCTCAGTACCCTTAGGTCATTAAAAAAGCCATAAATAGTATGCAAATAAAAATTTAAACAAAAGAAAAGAAGGATAATAGAAAGCAGAAAGGCAGGCTTCATGAAGATGGGAAGGAGATATGGGAACAGGAGTAGTGGAAATGACTAAGATGCCATATACAGTGGCACTGATTCCTCAGTTGAATGTAAGTATTATGAATCAAAAACATAATCTAACCAACATAAAAATTATGGACAAATACTAATTACTTATTTTATAATTATGCAAATAAATTTTAATTGCTATGTTTCAAGAAAGCTTCACTTAAAGGTAAGCGTAAGTATTATGAATCAAAAACATTCTAACCAAATTAATTATGGGGGGAAATATAAAATAATTATTTTTTTTAAATATGCAATAAATTAGATTGCTGTGTTTCAATACAGCTTTACTTATAGGTGGCCATCTGGATCCCTAGACTGCAGGCTATGAACAGTTCCTCTACCTCCAAATTTTTTAATTTTTACAATAAACTATTCCTGGTATAAGAAACTACAGATAGAACATTATTTTCTACATCTAGTTATGGAATTAACCATAGAAGTTTCAAGTGTCAGTGAAGGATATAGCAGAACACACTACTGTATCTGATATATTCACATATAATGAAAATGTTGTAACAGATTTTAGAATTTACGGAAGCAAAACTGTTACAGTGTGGATCTGGAGTGTCCCCCAAAAGCCTTACATATCTGAATGTTGAAAACTACCCATGTGCTGTCAAGAGGGAGGGCCTAGTTGAAGAGGAGGGACCAGTAAAGCTTGACCCAGGAGTAGACCCCTGTGGCAGGACCTGGAAGCTGCTGGCTTCATCCTTCCTGACTCTTGGCTTTGTGTCTGCCATGCCATGAACAGCCCATCCTTGTTCTTCTTCCTGCTCTCTGCTTCTACTCTTGACAATTAACCATGTATAGACAGTGATCTTCTGAAACTATAAGCTGAAATAAATCTCTTTTCCCTTAAATTCTAGCTGTCAGGTATTATGTCCAGGCAATGAAAAAGTAACTAAAACACAGAATATCATAATTAACTTAAAATTACAAATCATGTAAATGATTTTCAAATTAAAAATCTATACATCCCTGTTCAACTTTAAAATGCATCTAAGTAATAAAAATGTATAGCATATGATGAATAATTTTTTAAAGTCCCCAGCTATTGCATGACACTTTTCCTGGGGAGATGTGATAATACCTCTTACCACTCCAGATAAGGCAAAGCCAACAGACCAAGTTAAGCATAATATCAGAGTCTACCTTGGTGAACTAATGAATTTAATGGGGTTACTTACATGAGTGTAACTGAGGGGTTACCTGAAATAACATGGGTGATGGGTTTTTACAGAAAATAGGTGACTTAAAAAGCAGACCAAAAAGCCCAGCTCAGTCAAGATAATGCCTCACAAAAACTACATCCTGCCTTTCATGGTCTCCCTGCACTTCTCCTCAGAATTCATGTCAGAGTTCATGTCTAGCCATATGGCCACATACTCCAGATGGGGCATCTCCACACAAGCCCAGGTCCAAGGGGTAGTGACCCCAGCCTAATGGTTGCATCAGAAACCACACATGTGCCCAGGGACAACATGGTGATGCGGCTACACACCCAGGCACCAGTGGGTCTCCCAATCCTAGAACTCCACTAGTTCTTCCTACTGTGCTCACAGCCTCCCTCCTCCTGCAGGAGGGAGTCTCTCCACTCAAGAAGACCCTGCCACATATCAGCAAAACAAAAAATAAGGAAGGAATGATAAATACACACATAGATAAAAGGAAAGAAGAGGTACAGGGAAAGGGAGAAAACAACTGAAGGAACACAGAAAAGAAATGGCACTTCAAAAGTTTATATAGTAAGTAAGTAATAACCAATAATCCCACTTTTATGATTCATGCATACTCACTTTGGGGCCAGGTGTTTTAAAAAATATCCCATTGCCTTGAGAGCTTGTACTCTGATTCCTTCACTTTTTGATGCCAAAAGCTTGTAGATAACACTAAAACAATAAGTATTAGAAATAAACTATTCTGAGTATAATTTTCAAGATTAAAGACTTCATATGCATAATTTTTCATGTTATTATAAGCTAACTTTAAGTACTATATAAGTGAGATAAGTGAGCTTCTGATACATTTTTGACATGTAAAGCCCTTCCTACCTCGGCCTAGTTGCAGTTCCTTTCAGTGAAAACCTGGGAATGAGAATAAACTGGAATTCACACAATGACTTTCCTATTCACATACTTCCAGGCAAATTTTAATGCATACAGCTGGCTTGTAGACACTTTTTTCTCTACTACAGGCTTATCAATGTTCTTTGGAAGTCACTAACTTTCTTTTCGCGTCTGTTCAAATAAAACTTGTTTAATGTTAAGCACATATTTAAATTTGTAAATAACTGTCCCCATGAAAAATAAGAGGTTAGTAATGATTGATGATCAGAAAAGATGGACAAGTATGTCTATTAAAAATAATCTTAAGAGTGAAAAATTAAAAACCAAATGATAAATTGAATTCCAAATTCGAGTCTCAAAAATTATACAGTAATTTAGTAAAAATGTTTAAAACTCCCAAGGTTTTCTGGAGTAAGTATCAACAATATATATTGCAGTGAAATTCAGTTGATTCAACATAGCAGTTCTTTCAACAAAACATTTGGAATAAAAACAAAAATTAAAACCATTTATTATCTTTTAAAAATTAAGGCAGTACCTTCCTAGGTAATGCTTTCAATGCTTAATAATTACTTCGGAAAAACATAGAAAAATTTTAAACCAAAACAAATGATGTTCAATCTCTACTTAGAAACAGAAATCAGAAATTACTCTTTTTTAACACAAATCTTAATATAAAAACAGTGATAGTTCATTCTTAGAAGTACACTGGCGTACTTGTAAATTTATTTTTTATGATTATTTACAACTAAGTAAAATCAAAACTAAGCTGTTTATAAAAGAAATAATAACATAACCTTACACTGGTTTACAAAACAACACACAGAATTTTTAACATATTAAAAACTGATGGCTGCTACCTAATACATTTGTTCAAAATCACAATGATTTAATTAAAAGGCAACCTCTAGACTACATCCTTTCAACGTTTAAATATTTTTATTCAGATTAATACATAAGATCAAAAGAATTTGAATTTTGTGAGTCTAATATGTATATTTATCATTCAGTAATTTTTCCCTTTTGAATACTTCAATCCAAAGCAAAATCCACTTTTATTCACTCTGCTACATTTAAGTAGTAAATCTTGAAGTTAAGCAAGTTTACTTTGCTTTCTAGCCAATGTTTAATTACTACTTAGGGTGTGTACGCAAGTGTACACAAACACACACACACTCACAATACTTCACACACTGGAGATGAGGACAAAAACTGCAGCAGCTGGAATCAATGGTCTAGACCTCGAATTCCACCATCTTGTGAGGCAGACACAGGAGAATCACAAGTTCAAGTCCAGCACAGGCAATTTAGTGACTTAGTGAAAGCATGTTTCAAAATTTGAAAAATTTACAAAAGGTGGCTGGAATGTACATCAGTGGCGAGGTTCCAGATTTTCCCTCAGAACAACAACAACAACAAAATGTAGTGCTTTAAAGAAACTTTTAACTTTACCTCAGCATAAAAAAAATCTACAAGCATAAAAAAAAAAAAAATCTACAAACATGTTCCCCACTTGGAAACAGAGAAAGAATAAGGAAGATGATAAAAGCAACCTATGACAAGCAGTATTACAATATGAGTGTATTTTAATGTAACTGGTTTCACTTTGGTCATATGTTTATAAAAGGTAGATTAAATATTTCATAGTTCATAGCTTTTTTTGTTTTGTTTTTTGAGACAGAGACTCAGTCTGTGGCCCAGGCTGGTCATGACACATTAAATAGCTGACACTCCTCTCAAACTCGCAAGAGCCGTTCTGCCTTAGCCTCCTAATAATGGGATCACAGACATGTGGCACTACATCCAGCTATCATGTGTTCTTGGGACTCAGACACAGGGCGTGGAAGGGCTGAACAGTCACTTTCATCTCTGTGCTATTCCTCCAGATTGACATATATATTTTTTATTATTTGGCAAATACCATAGTATGTACACTGTAGCATTTTCATTATAAAAAATAAAATCTGGGTAATAAAAACACAAAAAATAACAACTTAAACAGTGACATGATTGCAGTCCCTCATGGATATTTAAAAATGGTAAAATGATTAAACTAGGGTCAATATAAAAATTCTTAATTCAATCAGTACTAACTGAATTAGACTAAAGACTTATTGCCAATATCAATGATAATATTTAAATAACTTGAGGATAAGGAAAAGTTTCCATCTAAACACAAAATGTAAAAGTTTTTTGATGAAATCTTAAGTTGTCAATCATAACCTAAGAATACAGTATGGTATTAGTAAATTGTCTTGCACCAGCAAAGACGGTGCCCCCTCCAATTTTCCCATTTTTTTCCACTTAAGACTGTGTTTACATCCTCATTTGACTTTGAGTTAATACAAAACCTTCTCGAAATCCACCTCTTTTGCTTCCATGCTGGTCTTCTAAAAATGTGGTTCGATGCACTAATTATCAATGAAACCATAAACAAGAACTGAAAATATACATTGATATCCAAGTAACTGGCCACTGTTCATTCATTCTCTGTCTCTGTCTCTCTGTCTCTCTTTCTTTCTCTCTCTCCTTCTCTCGGGGGGGGGGGGGGGTGCTATGTAGCAAATTCAGAAGCACTCTATTACTAATATACATGCTCCTAACTCTACAGCACATAATTATGTACACCAAAAATTATTAGGCCTGAAAAAATATACAGGCCCCAATACAATTATAGTAGACTATTATACTCCACAAACACAGATAGATAAACAAACCAGACAGAAAATCCACAGAGATATACAACATTTAATGACAATACAGAAAACTTGAACATAACAGATGTTTATAGAGTTTTCCACCCAAAATCAACTGAATACACATTATTCTCAGCAACACATGGGAGATTTTCTAAAACAGACCACATTCTAGGCCATAAGTCATGACTAAATAAATACAAATGGATAAAAATAATTCCTTGTATACTCTCAGACCATAGTGGAATTAAATTGGAACTTAACAACAAAAGAAAAAGAGAAAATACACAAATAGAGATTTAACAACCTACTACTGACACAACAGTGGATCACAGAAAAAAATCAAAAACTTCATCAAGTTAAATGATGAGAGAAGTACATCATATCAGAATCTATGGGACACAATGAAATCCGTACTTAGAGGAAAATTCACAGCCATAATTGCACACATCAAAAGAACAGAACAGCCATAAATAATAACGTTAATGATGTACCTTAAGGACATTAAAAAAGAACAACTTAACCAAATAACCAGTAGAAGAAGAAAAATCTGAAATTAATGAAATTGGAATTAAAAAGACAATAAAAAAGATTAATGAGTAAGAGCTAGTTTTCAGAAACAATAAACAAGACAGACAAATCTCTAGCTAAACTCAACAACAGAAGGAAAGAAAAAGCACAGATTAGCGCACTTAGAAAAAGATAAAACTATAACAGACTCAGGCAGAAATTCTGAATATTAAGAGAAATTATTTTGAACACCTATATTCTACAAGTTAAAATATTGGGAAGAAATGGATGTGTTCCTAGATACACAAAAAATACCAAAATTGAATGAAGAAAACATAAAGAACTTGAAAAAACCCGTAATACACACAAAAATTGAAGCAGTAATAAAAGTTCTATGTAAAATTAAAAGCCTAGAACCAGATGGATTCAGAGCAGAATAATTTCAGTAGTTCTGAAAAAAAAAAACTTTAATTTGTCACAAGCTGTTCCATGAAGTTGAAATAGAAAGAATGCTACCAAACTCATTTGTAAAGGCAAGCATTACACTAGTCTCAAAACCACGGAGACTTAAGCAAAAATGAAAATTATAGTCCAATATTGTTAAAAAATACACGGGCAAAAATGTTCAATAAGATTTTGCAAAATAAAATCCAACAAGTAATCAAAAAGATCATGCACCATGATCAAGTGGGCTTCACTACTGAGACGCAACACTGGTTCAACATACGTGAATCAATCAAGGTAATACAGCATAGCAACAAAAGTGAAAAAAAAAAGATTCATCTCAATTGATGCAGATAAAACCTTTGATAAAATTCAATACTTCATCATAAAACCTGTGAGAAAATAGGCACACAAGGGTCTTACCTAAAATTCACTGAAGCCATACACTCCAAAGTTACCATAATATCATAGTAAATAAAGAAAAATTGAAAGCAATTTCACTTAAATCAGGATGATGACAAGTCTATCAACACTCAACACTCTTTTTTAATATAGTACCTGAAGTAGTTACCATAGGAATCAGGCAAGAAAATGAAAAAAAAAGGGGGGTGGGGGGGACTATGCATTGGAAAAAAGGAAGTCAAATAACACTGGCAGTTGATAAAATTATCAACGGAGAAGATCCCAAAAGTTCCAACTATGAAATTCTTGGAAATAACTAACAACTTCAACCAAATTGAAGACTACAAAATCAATACTACATAATCATTAGCTTTTTCAGTTTTATCTCAGTATCCTAGAAGCCACAAATGCCAACCTACTGCAAATATATTAATTGGAGACAAATTAAAAGCAAACTTCTGGCCTACAAGATTTCCTCATTTTCTGCAGAACTTGAAAAAAAAAAAAAAGATGAAAAGGGAAGGTGGTCAAGAAAGCAAACATTCCACCTTACCTTTCACCATTCCCTACCTGCAAGGAAGGGTGGTGGTGGGAGGGTGGTGAGGCAAGGAAACTGGCCACAAGGAAGGGAATCTGCATCAGAAAGAAGGAAGTCAAACAATCTTTACTTGCAGATCATATGATTATCTACATGGAAGATCCCAAAGACTCCACTATGAAACTCTTGGGAATAATAAACAAATTCAGCCGCATCACAGGCTAAAAAATTCAACACTAAAAAATCAATAGCTCTTCTCTACATTAACAAAGAATTCACTGAGAAAGATCTCAGGAAAAACAATCCCGTTCTCAATAACCCAGCAAAAATCTAAATACCTAGGAGTATATCTAAGCAAGGAAGTGAAGGACCTCTACAAAGGAAACTACATTCCACTGAAGAAAGAAGCCGTAGCCAACATCAGAAAATGGCAAGACATATCCTGTTCTTGGATAGGCAGAATAAATATAGTCAAAATGACTACACTATCAAAATTGATATACAGATTCAATGCTATTTCTATCAAAACACCAACAATTTTTTAAAGACTATCCTTAAATTCATATGGAACCAAGGGAGACCCAGAATAGCCAAAACAATCTTGAGTAAAAAGACCAAGGCATGAGGCATTATACTACCAGACTTAAAGCTATACTATAAAGCAACAGTTGCAGAAACAATTGGGTACTGGTACAAAATCAGATAGACAGACCAGTCGAACAGAACTGAGGACGCAGAGACAAACTCAAATACTCTCAACTAGCTTGTCTTACATAAAGGAGCCAAAAGCATACAATGGGAAAATCATAGCCTGTTCAATAAATGGGGCTAGGAAAGCTGGACATTCACATGCAGAAGAATGAATCTAGACACATACCTGTCACCATGCACCAAAATCAAATCAAAGTGGATCAAAGACCTCGACATTAAAAGTGAAACATTGAACCTTCTAGAAGACAAATTATGCAAATATCTAAAAGACATAGGTGTAGCCGAAGTCTGTCTTTATAAGACACCAAAACCAGAAAAAAAGTCCCCATTATTAATAAATGGGATCATGTCAAATTAAGAACTTTCTGCACAGCAAAGGAAATTATCAACAGCGTAAAAGAGAACCTACAGACTGGTAAAAAAAATATTCACCACCAATACCTCACATAGGAAGATCATTATCAGAATATACAGGGAACTGAAGAAAAATAAGCCCCTCAATATCAAGGACCCTATCAAAAAATAGGCAAAAGAAATGAAGAGGCAGTTCACTGATGAAGCAGTTCAAATGGCCAAGAAATACATGAAAAGATGTTCAACATCCTTAGACATAAGAGAGATGTAAATCAAAGCCTTGCTAAGATACCATCTAACTCCAGAGAGATTGGCCTATATCAAGAACTCAAGCAGTAATCAGTGCTGGCGAGGCTGTGGGGAAGAAGGAACCCTCCTGCAGTGCTGGTGGGAATGTAAGTTGGTACAACCACTGTGGAAAGCAGTATGGAAGTCTCTCAAAAGACTGGAGATAAATATCCCCTTAGATCCAGTGATAACTCTACTGGGAATATTCCCAAAAGAGTTAAACATATACCCACTCTCGGAACAGCGCAACTAACAATAGCTAAAATGTAGAAGACACCAAAATACCCATGAACAAACCAATGGATACACAAATTGTGTTATGTATACACAATGGAATACTATACATCTATAAAGACTGGTTGTTTGGAGGCTTTTTGTAGGCAAACAGAGGCAACATGACACCATCATGCTTAGTGAATCGAGTCAGAAGCAGAAGGTGAAATATCACATGGTTTCTCTAATATGAGAAACCCAACTCACAGTTATCTCATGGAACTTAATGTGGAAAATAAAGGGAACTGGGGGAAGTGGGTGGAAGGAGGGCCAAAAGAAGGGGTAGGTCTTGTAATTTTGTCGTGATGTGTATGTGTACAAAATGCTGAAGATCAATGTAAATTTTAGATTCTGCACTTGTACATATCATTAAAATGGGTGGAAAAGAGAAAAGAAAAACTAGTAAAAAAGCAAAGCAAAGCAAAATCAGTAGCTGCAGACTACAGAGAAGACAGAATGCACCACCCATACAAGCGAAATTTTTAAACTCAACAACCATGGTTTGAGGAGAACAAAAGAATTCATAGTTGTTATAACACTCATTCAGAGTGCCAGTTTTCAATAAAAGATACTATACATGAAAAGAACAGAAAAATATGTGCAAGGTATAATCAAAACAGATCTAATCAAATACAAAGAAACAGAAAAGTATACACAGAACACACTGGAAAAGAGATAAAATCAGAAGGACTCTCAGGGTCAAAATGTTACATTCAACAGGGACTGCAACGGACATATAACAAATACATTTACCCAATTTTAAAATATTATGGTCAAATAATATAAACACATTAATAATGATTAAAATGTGGGTATCTCCACAAAGAGAAATTATATAAAGAAGCCCACAGAAATTCTAGGGAAAACCAGATCACAGTCATTTTATAGAACTAATTAGGAGTAATAATGGGAACTAGTCAGGATGGACAGGAGGTGAGAGAGTCAAAAAAGAAGAAGAGAAGGATTTGTAATTTTGCTACAATATGCATATGCACAAAATACTCAAGATCAATGTAAACATTATGGCATATATACATATCAATAAAATGGGGAAAATATTTTTTAAAACAGTAATTCTTGAGGTGAAAAACTTAGGAAAGGAAAACAATTTATTTGAAGTGTTTACCAGCAGGCTCTAGTAGCAAAACAAATAATCTTTGAACGTAAAGAAAAACCAATAGAGAAAAAGGTGGGGAAAAGTATCAACTAACTTCTTAAGAATCATGAGATAGTGTTTTGTTCCCATTTAGGTGTAACTGTAGTAAAAGAAAGAGAGCAGAAAAAGATTTCAGAAAAAATACAAACAAAAATTTCCAATACCTGGTAAAGAAAATTTTTTACTACAAGAGTTCACTTAGCCACAAAAGGCTACTGACAAAATAAATCACACTTGAAAAAAACCATAGTCAGATTGTTGAAAGGTAAAGAAAAAACTCAATAGAGAAAAACAGCTCAAGACATACAGGACAGCACCAAAGCCATTCAGTTACTTCATCTCCTCAGAAACAATAGCACCCAAGGTTCGTGAAATGACAGTCAAGGGTTAATAAAATGAAAACTATAAATTAAGTTTTTATATCCAATATAGGTATCCTCCAAAAATGAAAATCCCAGACGAATAAAAATTAAGAACATCCATTCCTACAGGTATATCTTAAGAAAAATAATAAAAACAACCATTAATGAAAAAGAATTCTAAAAACAGAAAACTTCAAAATCAACAGAGGGATTCTGGGTTGATCAAACATAATAAGCCAAATAAATTCTCTCTGCCCCCATCATGACAACTAAAACAATGAGGAGAAATACAAAAATAAAAAAAAATTTTTAAAAACCTACAAATATCTAAAGGGCTCTGCAAACAATGAAAATTAGAAATACTTGCACAGGAAAGCCACAACTTTGGACCATGGCCTAGGAGGACATAATGGCCATCACATGCTTTCCTTAAATCTCACCCAAACATGGGCCTTGGATTCAGAGTTAAATATCAGAAGCTCAGGTGACCAAATTTCTTAAAACACTGCTTCTTGTTAAAACTAGGAAAATGAGTCCTAGAAGGGAGGTAAAGGAGGATCTTTAGCAGGACACAGTAGAGAGGAAAAATCCACTGGACACCAAGACCCTCAAATCACCCAAGAAATGCCTTAATGTGACACAGAACCAACCAAGACAGTAGTCTTTACAAGTTGAAGAATGGAATTATCACCCAATTCTCTACCAAACTACTGAGTAAAGAATACACAGCAAAGACCCAACACAAGACAAGACAGCTTATAAAAATTAAGTGACAATTGGAAGTACCACATACTGAGAACTGGTAGAACTTGCAGGCTAACCTTTGCTAGGTTTATTTACTTAAAAAAAACATAATTAATTTTTAAAAAACTTTTTGTTAAAGGATTAAAACAGGGCCCAGATTTTATAACAGATAAGACTCACAACGTCTAGAACATATTAAAATATACTTAGAACCAAGAAGATGAGATCATTTTCAAAAGACAGAGACCAATGAGAGGGGCAAATCATTGGAAAGCACACATAAAGGTTTTATCAGAACTCTTGTAATTATGGTCTACAGTCTATCTGAATTGAAAAACAGAGTTCTCCTCAAAAAAGAAAATATAAAAATGCATCACACTAAAATTTCAAATCATAAACACACAATATCAAAATTATAAGTACAAAAGAGTCCATAAACTTGAAGATCAATATTATCCTACATGTCAAATGTCCATATTAGTAATATCTGGGAAAAAATGACTGACACAAACAGAAGTTTAAGGAAAAATATAATTCTGTCGAAGATCTATATCATATATTCAGTGACCTAAAATAATGAAAGATGTAACAAAAATTTTTGAAAAGTAAGAATTAAACACTTCTCAAAATTAGTGATAATTACAAAAGAAGAAAAAAGCTGTAACAAAACAATAGAGAAGAATGCTAAAGAAAACATCTTCGGACCAAGTACAAGTATCTACCACATTACATTTAGTAAAGAAAGATTTAAATGACTTTTTCATCAGAAACCAATGAGATCATCAACAGTAGGAGTGGGAGACATTATAGAGTGTTGAAGAAAAACTATCAACACAATTTTACATGTGGCAAAATTACCCTTAGGAGATGAAGGTTGAATAGACATTTTGGGAGAGGTGAGATGTGAAGAAGGGAACAAATGTTTCCTAAAACACTGCTCCACTAAGAAAAAAAGCTAAAGGACATTAAATGCATTAAATGTGATAAACCTATAGACAAACAGACAAGAAGGGGAAACAAACAAAGAAACAAACTACCAATATCAGGTTGAACACTACAGGTTCTATAAATAGGGAACAACTTCATTCCAGTAAGTTCAGCAGTTTATAGACAAATTCTTGAAAGATAAAATTATTAAAGTTCACTAAATAACACACATATAACTTAAACCACCCGACATCAATTAAGGAATCTGTAATCAGTAGCAGTCTCACAAAGAAAATTCTGCATCTAGATAACTTCACTGGCAATTTTAGCAAACATTTAAAGAATAAATCATAAGTATTCTATGTAAATTCTGCCAGAAAACTGAATAATATATGTTACTCCCCATTTCTTTCTGTGAGGCCAGCATTTACTCTGGCACAAAAATCAGATAAAGAAATTACAAAAAAAAAAAAAAAAACAGAAAACACTACACACCAACAGCCTCATGAGGACCAATGCAACTTTTCTCTTAAAATATTCCACAAACAGGGAGCTGGGGACATGGCTCCATCTTTTAACACTTGTCTGGCATGTGCAAGGCCACTGGATCAATACCAAGTATGGCAAAAGAAAAAAGGCAAGAGAATTTTTGGCAAATTGAAGTTAACAAAGTAAAATAAAAGTAACATATGAATGTCAGTGATTTTATACGAGGAAGTGATTTAATTTAAAAGTCAAACCAACATGAGATGTCAATTACCTAAGAAAAAACAAAAATATCATCTCAACAGAACAAAACACTTTTGATCAAACTCCAACATTCATTCTTGATGTGGGGGAAAAAAAAAACTCACGATTCTGTGAGAGAGAAATTTTCTCTACATCACAAAAGAAATCTCTGTACATATCAGAAGAATGCCAAAGAAAATGCCATCAAATCAAGTACTGGGGGCTGAAGGAATGGCTCAGTGGTTAAAGCACTAAGTACTCGAGTTCGATTTCCCACCACCACATAAGCTGGGCATAGTGGTGCATGTGGATAATCCCAGCACTTAGGAGGATGAGGCAAGAGAATCGCTATGAGTCCAAGGTCAGCTTGGGCTCCATAATGAGTTCAAGACCAGCCTGGACTACAGAGCAAGACCCTGTCTCATAAAAAAATAATCAAGTACAGAAATTTAGCACATTATATTTAGGAAAAAAAAAACTTGCAGCTAATATCATAAGTAATGGCCAAGAACTGACTATTGAGTCCCTAAAGTTAAGAAGAAGGTAATGTCATCAATTTTATTTAACATTGTACTGCAATCAACATGAAAAAGAATTTTTTGTCAAAAAACAAATAAAATTGTCTTGATTTGCAGTTAAGATATTTGCATAAAAATCATAAGGAATCTTCCCTAAAAAAAACTACTTAAATAATGTCAGCAACATTTCAACAATTAAGATCAAATACAAAATCAACTGTATCTTTAAGTAGCAGCAATGAACAAAACTTATATATCAAAGAATAGCATTTACAATTGTACCACAATACACTAAACTCTCAAGAAGAAATCTAACAAAACATAAACTCTGTACAGTGAAAACTACACCAGCTCAAAACACTTACAGAAGACTTAAGTGAACATATAGACCATGTTCATGATCCAAGGTCAATATTAGGTCACTATTATGAAGATGTTATTTCTCCATCAACTGAATTACAGATTCAAGGTAATCAAATCAAAATACCAGCAAGTTTCATGGTAGAAACTGGCAAGGCAATTCTAAAGTGCACATGAAAACACAAATAGTAGGGTCCAGGAGGTAGCTACACAAAGCCCTTAACTAGCTATCTACACAAGGCTCAAGTTCCAGCACAGAGAAAATAAATGCAAATAGCAAACACAAAGGTGAAAGACAGAAACAGGCTGGAGGACTCACAGTATCTGATTTTAAGGCTACAGCACCAAGATGAACAAATAAATCAATGGAAAAATACAAAGAAGTGAAAAAGAATCCCATATTCATATGATTAATTAATTTTCAACTTAATTTTAAAGTCCAAAAGTAATCTGGTACAGAAAGGATCATCCTTTCAACAACTGACACTGGGAGAACTGCATATTCATATGTTTCAAAGGAAAAAGCCATGTCTCTGTTCACCCTAAATAATTTATAAATTAAAATATAAAAACTACAAAACTTCTAGAAGAAAATATTTTAAAAACTGAGTGGAGCAAAAACACATATATGACATCAGTATTATAATTCACAGAAGAAAAATTGCACCTCATCAAAAGCTTTTAGTCTTTGACTCATCAAGAGCACTAAAAAAGTCAGAGGCCAATAGAAAATATTTGCAAAACCCATATCAGATAAAGTACTTGTATTCATAATACGTTTTTTAAAATGTAAAATAATTTAAAAATGAATAGTATATTTGATCATTTCACTAAAGAAACTTACACATGGCAAAAAAGCACACGAGAAGATACTGAATGTAACTATTAGTCATTAGAAATATTCTAGGCAGACTCAAAACTAGACAGAACTACATACTTACCAGAAAGTTTAAAAATAAGGATTGACCAAATCATGTATAGGAGAGACTATAAAATGAGCAGAATTCTCGTGCATTGACAATCAAAATATAAAATGACATAACTACTTTGGAAAACAGCTTGACAACTACGCACACTACATGAGCCAGCCATCACACTTCAAAATATATATTTAAGATAAATGAAAACATATGTTCACATAAATACCCATACAAATATAAACACCCATACGTGAACATCCACAGCAAGCTTATCCTCAAGAGCCCAAAATACAACAAATAATCCATTCATATTAAATGACTAATTTGTGGAACATACAAGTAATTCAGTACTAGTCAGTAATACAAAGGAATGAACTTGATACACTCAATAATATAGGTAAATCTCAAAATATTGCTAAGTGAAAAAAGACAATGTATACTGTATGATTCCATTTACTTTGGGACTCTACAGAATCCAAACTAAATTACAGTGACAATAAGCAGATTAGTGTCAGATCAGTAATCAGTGTTAGAGAGGAATTACATAGGACATACAGAAACTTTTGGCAATGAAATATTTATTATTACCTTGTGGAGATGGTTTCATAGGTTCATATTTTACTTCACAACTGTAACAGGCTGCACACTTTTGTTAATTAAGGCATAAAAAGCTATCAATCGTCTTTAAAAACTAATAAAAAATCAGTGCAACCTACACTGAATCAAATAATTGTCTTGCAATAAATGGTCTCAAGTAAATGTTAAGAATATGTGTGTGTGTGTGTGTGTGTGTGTGTGTGTGTGTGTGTGTGTGTGTGTGTATTAGGTATGATCCAAAATATCTATGCTACAAGTTCTGGCTCCATTGTTTAAGAAGAAAGCAGCTATGGACAATAGTTAAAAGAAATGGCTGTCTTCCAATAATATCAGACCATTATGGAAAAATCAGAAACAGAAGGCAGTAAAAGAAAGAGAAAAGAATATGCCTAAAAACAACAGTGGAAGAATAGCCATAAGTAGAAAGAAATCCATGTCTAGTATTCCTGAAAGACAAAAAGAATGGGCTCTGCTGTGCACCTTTACAGAAAAAGATGGAAAGTGAGGCCATTTCCTCCTAACAGCACTGATGAAGTACATGACATGGTTGTTGTTGAGAATAACAAGGAAGAACTGCAAAAATCTGAACTTTTATCTGAAGGAAAAAAGACAAGAAAGGTCTACAGATGACAAAAGGCATGTGACTTTAAAGATCATCAATTCCTAACAGCTTAAACATGATTTTTTTAACCACCCTTAAGAAGGCATCTAACCAGATGATACAGAATTAAAATTCTGAAGAGCAGATACATGTGCAGCACAAGAGCAGAAGGGAGTTTTCATAGAAACCAGTTCTGGCAATCAACCTAACTAGGAAGGAAGAAAACAATGGCAGAAGTAGTGTAACCGAGTGATATTAAAACAGCAAAACCAAGGGACAAAAGGTATTTAAGAGACTGAAGATTATTAGAATGGGTAATATTAGCAAAATGGAAGAAAATACACAGCTATGATTAAGACAATGGAGCTTAAGATTTTTGATATAGAAACATTCCAAACAGTCCAATGCAGAAATATTCCTAGAAACAGTAAAGGCTTTTAAAATAGGAACAGAGAAGTTAGGCAGAATGGCAAGAACAGCACTAAAAATAAGCAATAAAAAAATGGAAAGATGAAGATAGTAAGAGGAACTGGCCAGAACAGCAACAAAATTACTGAGACCTGAAAAATTTATGAAGAGGCTGTGAAATAATTCGCACTAAGACTGAATTTATACAGTACAAACTTGTATTGTTGAAATTCTCTATAGGATGATTCTCCTCACTAATATTTAAATATCTATGTTTCCTATCTTGCAGTGATTCTTAAAATAAATATTAGTAAAGTACCATACTATGTACTAAATTACATTCATATATATATATATATATATATATATATATATATAACTGCTATGAAATTAACATTTTGACACCAAAAAACAAAGGCACTAAGTTTTCATATAAGCCTTTTAACTTTCTGTGAAACTCAACTAATATTGATAAAATTTATTTAAAAAAGAGGAACCTTAAGTATTTATACGACTTTGTTTTGGGCTAATATGCCTACTAAGAAAAAAAAGGACTTGACCTTTATTAGAAAGAATATTTCAAATTAAGATAAAGCCCAGTTACATATTAAAAATATCCATTCCTATTTTAATATAAGCAGTAAGACGAGAAAGCCTATTGAAAAGCAGCAGTCACAGGATCCATGACCCAAAGACTGCATGCAGATTTACAAATACAGGGTAGCCAAAGTCATTCTTACTTTCCTGAAGTCTAATGAATTATACTTCAATAGTGGAGAGAAAAACTTACCATATAACCATTAAAATAAAAACTCATAGTATAGAACAGAGTAATAAGGTTGCAGGATATTAAGACTTAAGGACATTAAAAACCACTGACAAATGAAGAACAAACAGTTGGGTAAACATTTGAGAAAATCTCTGTGAATATTTAATATCATTTTTCTGCGAAATTCTGAAATGCTTGGACAAAATATATATACAATTCTTTCAAATATTCTAACTTAACAACATGAAGAGTTAGAGCTTTTAAAAGCTTCATCCAATTTTGGAAGAGGGCCTCTTAAAAAAAAAAGTGATTAAGATCAAAGGAAGTGCTTGGGCGAGTCCATATGAATGCCTACATGAAACTCCAGCCACATGCTAACACAGAAACAGGAAGTCTACAGGTCAAGGGAATAGTCCTTGTTAGATATCAATGAGGCTATCTCCTTGCCTTGGATTTCCAGGCTTCAAAGTGAGAGAAAGTATATTTTTGCTATGCATTCCATTCATCTACTAATTCTAGATATGGTGGCCGAAGTGCACTAACACAGTGATAATTCAGAATTAGGCATTTGACATGACATTTTAAAGGGAGGAAAGAGCATCTATTGGACGAAAAATACACCCATTCCAGGACCTACCACTAACTCTGCTGATGAAGCAGACTGTACAATAACTGTAGAGTAATACTCACCATACAAAACACTGGAATGATTTGCCTGTCTTCATAAATTACATACCAACAAAAAGTAATGCCTTCCATAATTGCAAATTCATTTAAAAAACATAATGCATTAAATAAATGGGCCTTAAAACTTAACTCATCACATGCTTTAAGCTCATTTCATAATGTAAAATCAAATAGCATTTTTTGTATTTAAGAATCATTCCAAAATTCACAAGCTAATTCATTCTATCAAATAAATTAAAATTCTTGCTATATAAATTCTTACCGTAACCCATTTCTTTGGTCAAAAGCAGGAATCATAGAGTTGGGATGTTCTGACATTAGTGCAACAAGCAGCTGCAGAACATCCATTAGATTGTCATCCTGTAATTATTTTTAAAATTTAAAAATAAAAATGAGGAAAATAAATCAACTTACTTAAATATTAAGTATTTATTTCTGAAATAAAAATTTAAACTTTAAAACAAGTAATCACTTATAATACACACTTATTTTGAACAATGTGCTCTTTAATATACACTTTCATCTTTATTACTCAAAATACACATCATCAAATATTCAGCTAATTTCTATCTCAAAGAAATAAAATGCCCTTTATGTTACAGTGAACCAAGATTTCCCTAAACCATTTTCTACATAAAGAGTGGTTCTGACATAGTATTTTATTTGAGAGGAGGAGTCAGTAGGGCTTATACATCAAGAAATTAGGGAAGATGGAACCCCGAGAGTTCTTTTTTAGCACATCAAGACATATAGGAGCCTACACACTAATTGTTGTGAATCTGGTGATGGTAGTATGGCAACAAGGTGTATAATCACTTCCTAAACTTACTTACCTTGGATTTTTTTTCACTGTGCTTTTGAAGCAACTAGTTCTATAAGAACAATTTTTAGCAAATGAAAACTGGATATTTCTTATATATTATCTGTTATCAGTATTAAACACAAAAATGCGAGAAGGCTGAGACAGGATGACAAGTTCAAAGCCAGGCTGGGCAACTTAATGACTTAGTGAGACTCTGTCTCCAAATCAAAGCTATAAAATGGACTGGCAATGTAGCTTAGGGTGAAGGCCCTGCAAGAACTCCAGTGTACACACACACACACACACACACACACACACACACACAGAGAGAGAGAGAGAGAGAGAGAGAGAGAGAGAGAGAGAGAGAGAGAGAGATGATCCATAAATGTTTAATGAGTCACCCTACTATATTTGATACAATTAGCTAACATTTACAAAACATCAGCATATATGAGTTCTGCATTCCAAAAAATCTTCATGGAAATCCTGCACAGCCATTGTTGGATACTCTATTGTGTATGTGCATCATCAGAGCTAACTTGAACAATAATAAAAAAAGAGAGAGAGAGAGAAACAGCCATCAGAGATTTGTTAATTTGTTTGCCTTACCTCTTTTTTTCCCTCTGTGCTTTTGAAGACATGTTTGGAAAACACTTACATAACTGACTTTCAGTAAGTTAAATACATGATTGACAACAGTTAAGCTCCATCTTTGGGGAAGTGTTATTTGGAGGATTTGAAACATCACAAAACAGACTGAGAGAATAAAACGGGCTCATTGTGACTTTCAGCTTATCGCTTGTAAAATACTTCACTAATAACCAGAAAGTTGATGAAGACAAAGTCACATACAACAGCAAATTACTAAGAATTTCAATAGTCTGCCTGCCAATTAATTTAATTAATCAAGAAAAATCCAAAAATCAGTACACAGAACTGAAGAGAAAAAGAATTAGTCGTTAATGATCTGGGGGCAAAACGATCCAATTTAGAAATGTAAGCCATTTTTTAATTTCCAATTAAAAATATATCCTATCATTACTTGTCAATTATTCATAATTAAAGATGGCACCATTCAATAAACATATTTAATTCAAGACATTAACTAGAATATGAAAATAAAAATTATAATTTTAAATGTTGTAGTATGACGCTCTATTAGTTTCTAAATTTCACTTACACCCTAATCAGATCATTTAAAATATGCATGGCAAATATTCATTTTCATGGCAATAGAAAATGTTTTAAAAAGAGCAGATATCTCAACCTACAGAATTTTCAGTCTCCCTTTAACTATATAATTTTAAATGCCATTACAAATGAGTTATTTTGAATTTTAAAAATTCATTTAGCTCTAACTGAAACTAAGGTAACAAATGAATTGTTCAGCTTAATATAAAAATATGCAAAACCAATGGGAAATTTGTATTACGAGTTTAAGATGTAACCATTTTTGGTCATTTTTAAAGTCTATTCTTCTACTCACCTGGAATACACTGAAAAGTATGCTCACGAATACCTTATTACTGGCTCAATGAAATCTATACTAACACTTATTAAAGCCTTTCCTTGTGTGTGTAGGCTGGGAGTCTTCTGTCCGTAGGGGGGTGAGTGTGCAGTCCGCCTGTTTCCCAGCCTCTCAAGTCCTGAGACACTCAGACGCGACAGGGAGTTTAGTCAAGCAGGAACTCACTTTATTCAGGAAGTACAGAGCTTATATAGGATTGGGAAAGATGTCATAAGAAGGAGGGGACAAGTAATTTGACGTGGCCCTCATGTAAGTGAAACTTTAGCCAATTAGCCACTTATTCACGCCAGCATGTACTGGGCTTAAACAGCAACTACATTATGATCATGCACTGTCCACGAGGGAGAAAAACATTTTGTCACCGCCCCTGAGGCATTTGTCCAGCGCCATTTTCGTCCCATGTGTCCCCACATTTCATGATTATTCTCAGAGCCATTCTGTGATCATAAAGGACAATTCTACGAAGTCAGCTAAGATCTGGCTTCTATATAAGCACACTTATTCTCCATACATTAGGTGAAAAAACTTAACAATGCAGTTTCAAGAACAAAATTCCAAAATATGAAATTCAAGTATTACCTCATGCATAGTCAGTAGATAATTAAGAATGGCTTGGAGTTCATCTTCCTTTACTCCAGAATCCTTTGGAGACATAATATAAATGTCTTATGCTTACTTATGAAAAATGTTAGAACTACACAAACAAACCTGTCAAATTGGTCTGCTACTTAAATGTAAAAAGGTAATTTCAGCATGGTAGTACACTTATATCTTAACATTTTGGAGGCTAAAATAGGAAGGTCATGAATCCAAGGCCAGCCTGGGATACAAGGCAAGATCTTGTCTTAAATCATAATAACTATCATTATTATTATTACATAGAATATAAATTCTAAATAAAACTTAGACAATCACTAAAAATATACTTTGTAGAATCAAAAAAGATTTGACATCTCTGTCTTTTTCAACATCTTCTGAGAGGCTACTTAACAAAAGCTACAGAATCCTAAAGGAAACAAATTAAGTTATGACAAATAAAAAGGTTCTATCTACATTTATCATTCTCAAAATGAAGATGATAACTTTTCTATGTAAACTTTAACTTGGAAAATAAAATGAATAGTTTAACTACCAAGATAAAATGTCAAGTACCTAAAATTTCTAAGAGTAATTTCACTGGATAAAAAAACTGCATTTAGAAATAGAGTTTAGCAATAAATTTTCCAACCTATTCCATCACTATATTAATTATAAAACAACAGCACAATCTTAAATGCAGACACAAACTGGAAGTCCACTTGCCATAATATTATGCAACAGCTAAAAAAAACTGTAATATAAAGAATAAAAAATGATATAAGAAGATACTGAAGAACTGAAAACAAAAACACTAATATACCGGTATCTTAAAAAAACAAAATGTGTCCTTTAAAAATTAATTACATTTTACTTTATCTGTAATAGAATGAAAAGAGACAAAGTGTGATCACTTTGAAAGGCCATTACACCTATCTGGTATATTCATAAAAGAATGCTACTTCTCACAATCTAAATGTTGACACAGGAACTCCGAAAAGTGAAGCCTGCTCGAGGAGCTCTGCTAGCTACTGTGCTGCCAGTACCAAGAGCAGTAGTCAAGATTTACCAGAAACTCTGGACACATCTCCTGAATAAAAATGAATGAACATACCAGGGCTTTCACAGAAATTTATAGAGCATAGTACAGTTACCAATCTCCAATTTTTCAGTAACTTATATTCATATATGTCCATAAAACAACAAAAATATCAAAGGATTTTTCACTATATAATTTACTAAAAAGAATAAAAAAACTACAATTTTGTTTTCTATGAAATTATCAGCTATACTAAACAGCATAAGAAATATAAACCCACCTTCATCACTAATTGCTTAATGAACATCAACAGGAATGCTCGTAGAGAAAGTATTTCTTTTTGATTAGGTCGTGGACCATCTTTAAAAAAAAAAAAAACACCAACATTTGGTATTTCAAAGATCTCAAAGCTAAGTATAAAATCTTGTTCTTAATACTCTTTCCATTTACGTATAAGAAACATAAAATGTGACCTCCCCTTTATATACATTTCAAAAGGCAACCATTCAATGCCACAGACAACTGTATATACAATATTATAAATGCACAAATTAAGATTATGTTGAAAATGTAATACAGAAGTTCACATTTTACACAGATCACAGGATTTGAAATACATAGTGACAAATTTATAATATATACATATTTTGTTTTTAAAACCACTATATATATTAAACAGGAGACATTTACAAAAATGCAAACTTTGTACATTAGTATTGAATGTAAATTCAGTATGAAAACAACGGTTTCTACAGTTACCCACTGTGTAAGCTATTACAGAAATCTCAAAAAGCATGTTCCACCACACAGTGTTGTTCATGAAGAAGGGAAACATCATGCTCTGACGTCTCCTCTTCTTGGAAAAGTCCTTGGTCACATATGGCTCACATTAAGTCAATTTTCCTGTCTCAAATATATAATTACCAAACAGAAACCTTTTGAAATCAAATACGCATTGTTCTAAGATCCCAAGTTAGGTACTTGTTTGCCTCATATATTTTACAATTCCCTCCCCTCTCCCAACTAATCAGTTTTTACAGCTAGTTCCTAGACCACCAAAGCACAAGACCACTTTGACCTTGAACTGATCAATTAAAATAAGAAGAAAATTGTGTAAAATCTGTTCCACATTGTAATTGTAATTGTAATTGGGCTAAAGAGAACAGAATCATGAGGTTTGTCTCATTTAAAGTACAAGACTTTTCCAAGTTCACCGGTTATTAAATGAAGGCCAGGAAGTAAAACTAGCATCATGAAAGCATCATCAGGGAGTTCTAACCTGGCTCTACATTTGTCACACCATGCCAGCTTAAAGAAATCTGACAACGTCCTTTGGTCCTTGCAGTTTTCTAATTTACTGATATCATTTTCCCTGAAACGAGCACTTGCAAGGTGACACAGAAGTACCGTATGAACATGAACCTGTCTTTGTAAGCCACTAAACAGCCAAAGCTTTGATTACAATGAGGATATATGTTGTTTTGGTTCTTTATCATGTATTTTCTAATTTCAAGGAACAGCTCTCAAATTTTATAAACAAGCTGAACCTATCCTCACTCTGAGAACCTGTGTCTAAAGGTGGAGAAGGAGGACGTCTCCAACTCTGGATAGTCAATATAATGACTGCCAGAGATGGGCACATATGATAACTACCTACCTAGAAGAACTAGTAAACGGAGAGACACAAAGTAGGTCCCATTCTGATCACCCACACCAGGGTACATCTAAAACTCTCATATTAGCTAATTAACTCCTTTTTGGTTGAGGTGGATGCAGATTTTGCAAGTTACGTTCAAGGCCTTATTCTGAACTCTCTCATGAACTGCTAACATGACGAGTGAATATTACTGCTTCACTCTACATTAGGAGACACTGCTGGTTCTGCAAAGAAATCTCCATCTCCCAGAAACACTGTTTTCAAGGAATCTACGGTGATAAGTAGTCTGAGCACCAATGTCAATAACAGAAAATCTCTTCTCATTTATAGTGACTTACAAATACTCACAGCATATATAGTATCCTTCAATACTAAGAGCAAGTTACTATGCTCTGGGTACCAAAATTTTAAATAAATTGTTAAAATTATCAATGAGATTAAAATAAAAACTTGCCATTAGATTTTTTAAAACTGGAAAAGTAATACATGATTAGTCACAAAACAACCCCAAATTTGCCATCCACGTAACCTAACAGACAGAGGTGCTGTACCTAGTCCCTTGGGGGTGATACCGCTGCGGTCCTGAGGGTTCGCTGCCCAGTAGTAGTGCTTCAGCGTGTGCATGATGAGAAGCACTGTGCCCACTCTCCGGATGGCACTGTATATGCCAACCGTCCCAATGAATTCCGTAGACAGGTAGGTATACAGCATCACCTGTACCTACAAAGGCAACAAAAAGGACTGAAACCAAAAAAGCTCTGATATTTTGCTGCTTCTAGTAACAGCCTCAGGATGCCTCATGTGCACCATACTTCTAAAAGATGCACAGCTCCATATAACATCCATGTCACATAACAGCATACCCTAGCACACAGGCACAGTTACACTTTATCAAACCGAATCAGATAATTTCTTCTTTTAACAGCTTATATTATAAAGTACTAATATCAATTGTATAGTGTTATTCCATGGAAACAAGTTTTTGCTTCCCACTTACCAATAAACAATTATTTAACCAAAATAAGTGCAGAGCTGTTTTAAAAAGCTAGAACTTTATTTTTTAGAAATAAAAGGAAGCTGTAATGTATCAAAGGAAAAAGTAGAAATAATTCAAAAGGAATAAAAGAGCAGGAACAAATAAAAAACTATGGATTCTATCTAGAGGAATATATATTAGAAAGATAGAATTCTGCTATAGTAGCTCATTACTACTAAGATTCTAATCTAGCATTTTCATCTTCACAATCTTTGTCTATCTTGGGGCTTGAGGTAGAGCTCAGTGATTAGAGTGCTTGCCAGGAAGCATCAAGCCCTGGTTCAATCCCCTTACCACATAACAGCTGGGTGTGGTGGTGCACACCTATAATCCAGCACTCACGAGGCTGAAGCAGAAGGATTTCATGAGTTCTAAGCCATCCTGGGCTGCATAATGAGGTTGAAGACCAGCCTAGACTACAAAGTGAGACTTTGTATCAAAAAAAAAAAAGTTTATACACCTTCACCATGTCTCAAAATTACAAAAAAAAAAAAATTCTTCTTAGTCTCATTGATAAACTAAACATAAAAACTTACATATGTTTATATTAACTTCAAAACACAGGCTCTGCATGTGTCAGAGAAAATGTAACTACAGATATAACACAAATTTCAGTTAGTTTATGGGTCAAAAATTCACCAACAATTATACTCCAGTACTTATAGAAGCACAAAATCAGGGCTGCTAGCATTCGAATCTCATGCTGAAATCACAAACTTTTTGTTTTATTGCACTTGGGTATACCTGATATACTGAAGATGCAGGTAGGGTGGTGCATACCTATAATACCAGCATTGCACTCTAAAAGGCTGAAGCAGGAAGATCACAAGTCGAAGCTAGCCGGGGCAACCTAGCAACTTAGTGGGATCCTGTCTCAATAAAAAAACAGACAGAGACAGAGACAGAGACAGAGACGAGAGAGAGAGAGATGAAAGATGAGAGAGAGAGAGAGAGAGAGAGAGAGAGAGAGAGAGAGAGAGAAGAGAAGAGAAGAGAAGATGCTAGAGATATTAGCTTAGTACAAAGGCCCTAAGCTCAATCTCCAATTCTGGGGGTTTGGGGTATAAGAAAAAAAAAAA
Organism: Ctenodactylus gundi; assembly: GCA_004027205.1. Classification (NCBI taxonomy): domain Eukaryota; kingdom Metazoa; phylum Chordata; class Mammalia; order Rodentia; family Ctenodactylidae; genus Ctenodactylus; species Ctenodactylus gundi. Next base: position 51,419 of record PVKB01001133.1, on the reverse strand, counting down.
AAACAGAACAATGGAACAACTTAAGTATATCAGATATTCTCTCCTCTGACAAAGACCAAGGTACTTCTGGTCATTTACAAGTGCCCCCTTCCTGGACAAAGAGAACATTTCCATTTTCAGCCCTGAAACATAACTCAATGTTGCTCAGGGAATTAACTGTGTTTTTAATCCTCTGGCCTCAGCCTCACAGAGCGCTGTTAATACATGTACATGCCACTAATATTGCCTAGGAACTTCTTTAAAGAACAAAATTATGTAGCTATCTTTCGGAACTCTTACAAATAAATAATCAGGGAAAAATGAATGCTTAAAAAAATCAATTACTAATCCTAAGTGGTAAAAAGTGCCAAGTTTTGAACCACCTGAAAGTGCAGCTTACAAAATAACTATAGTTTAGAAAAACATATGATTTCCTGCAAGATCACTTTCTTGGTGCAGCTATTGTTATTTAAACAGAGAGGCCCAATCTATTTGTCCTTGAAGCAGTGTAACACTTCCTGCAGCATGGCTCAAATTCAAGACCACATTATTTCAGTTGTTCAGCCAATATATACATCTCTGGAAGTTCACAATACTACATAACAGGAATATAATGGCATGATGTACACTGTCCCTCAGTGCCTGAAATGCAGTTGAAAAGAGGAAAACTACATTAACAGTAACACCAAAAATAATCAAAGATAATAAATATACCTACTGAAACATAAAAAGGCACGAAGCAAACATAATTAAAGTGACATGGATGTATTTAACACTATAAAATCAGAGAGTAGAGCAACTATTGTGAAATAAAAGGTATCAGTGAGGTCAAGTTTCTCCAATCAGGTAATTCTAAGGTGGTTTTGAAGACAAGTAGCAAGACAAGCATATAAGAGGAGAGAAAATTTTAAACAAAGAAAATGGTGCTTGGAATATAAGATTTCCCTAGATCTAGAATAACGGTTCTCAAGCCTAACTGCACAATAAACTTCAAGTTTTCACAAAATGAAGAACTTTTTAAAAAAATACTGATCCCCTAAATCATACTGAGAGATAGTAAAATCAAAGTCTGGGGTGAGGCAGTAGAATTCTGTTTTTTGGTTTTGTTTGTTTCAATTTCCCCACTCAACTCTATCAGCCACCAAAGTTGAGAACAATCACACTAGGGAAGGCTTTCAGTACCTACCTACCCACCTAGGATTTTTGAGACCCTAACCTAGAAAACTGATATAAAGGCTTACAAGTAGGGAAGGGACTACTCCATTCTGAAAATAACAGGAAACCATTAAAAGTTTGAAGGCTAGGACATGATCTGATGAAACTGGGATGTCAAGAATGTACAGGTATCAGGACCAGCCTGGCCTACAGGGCATGAACCTGTCTCAAAACAATAAATTAATAAATTTTTAGTAAACTGGTAATCCCAGCACTCAGGAGGCTAAGGCTGGACAACTTCTTTGGGCTTAAGGCAATGTTGGTCTATATAATGAGTTCAGGATCATTCTGGGTCACAGAATGAAACTGCATTAAAAAAAATACAAATTTAAGCACAAAACTAATAAATTAAAACAAAAATAGAAAACTGAAGAAAGTCTAAGAATAATACTGTGATAAAAGAAAACTGACTAGACTTTATAGCAACACAGAGAGATGAATGGCGGCAAAGACCTGAAGACTGAAGTGATCATGAACAAACCTTCTTTTGTTCACACATTGTATCTCTAATGCTCACACAAATTATGTACCAACTCTCTCACTAGATCTAAACTCTATGAGTGCAAGAATCGAGTGTTTCTTATTCTCTTTTCTCACAATACCAGGATGAAATATTTAATCAAACACTTCTTAGTAAGCAAAGAACCACAACAGACAAGAAAAACATATTTCCTGTTTGGCCATTATAAAAATTGTCTCTGAGACTAAAATAAATTAAAATTATAAATCACAACTTCTTTTTCCAAAAGCAAAAGTTTATTCATACATGTATATTTTCAACTTTAGTAACCAGAGCTGGATTTACCATGAAGCCAATGAGGCTTCAACTTTACAATCACTCATCCTTCATATTCCTTCAGGACTGGGCCAAGTTTTATATGCACAACTTGGTGGGCTTTTTTCCTTACAAAGCTCTCTCCCTTCCTGGCAAACTACATGATCTTCAAGACCAATGAATCTCAGATCCAACTTTCACTATAAATAATACTTTATAATAAAATAAAACCCCTCAAAATATAAAAGCAGATGACAAAAACAAAAGGTAAGTTTTAGAATTCAAATTGATTGCAAATTCTAAAAATAATTTTTTAAATAATTAAAAAGTGAAGGTAAGAAACAGAGTGTCCTAATATAAGGAACCTAAGGAAATAATGATGAAATTATAATGTGCTCTCTCATCACTAACTATCGAATAAGAGGCTTTCAGGCCACTTCAAAAAAGAAACCATGTCTTACAAACATGCTGGTTAGTAAGACCAAAAAAAAAAAAAAAAGTCTAGTAAAAAGTTTTAAAACTAACTTGAAACAATTCTGAAAAGAAATAAGACTGAGGGTCAAGAAAGAGAAAGAGGTCACACTTAAAGCAGAGATAAAAGGCTCCAACCTCCAGCTGCCTCCTCTGATTATTTCCAAATGGCAATCAGAGTCAGCAGCTGGTTTTCTCTTCAACATCTGAAAACATCAGCTGAAAATAAGATATTATGACTCTAGAAAAGCAAGAATGTCTGTAGACCTTTTTGTCTGACAACTAGAATAAGTATGTGTTATCCCAACCCAATAATGATAGACACTGTAAGCGTATGAAAAGAAGGAGGGGGTGGGGGGAAGTAATGCCCCTAAAATTGCAGTTAAGATAGAGGTAATTATGCAATTTAACAAAAATTCCTCTATTTCAGGTTCTGATGAATACTATCACTACTAAATTTTTAGGACAATTTAATACAACATCAGGACTTCTTAAACATTTTGTTCATGTACACTGTAACAAATTCATTTATATATACATAGTAGTAACCAGCCTGTTTTTATAACATGAAAAAATTACTTGATTGAGAATGCAACATGTTCTTATAAGTTATGTCAAATTCAAATAATTCAATAAGACCAATATATACATCATTCTTTCAAGCAAAAATGTCTTGACATTTCAGCTATACTTGTGAGAAAAAAAAGACCTAATTGTGTTGGTAGAAGGCCAAGCCATATAAAAACGGGGAGATGATAAGAGCAAAGTGAGCTGTTAAGGAATGGAGTTACAGGTCAATGTAACTGAACAGGGCTAATGTTGCTACAAAACATTTATGCTGGAGCTGTCCAACTTTGAGTTATATTCAGTAAAAAAAAAAACTCTCAAAATACTAATCAATCCCACATCAGAAAATAAAGACCATACCTATCCATTTTAAAATAACAGCACTGTTTATCTCAAAAAAAAACTCTATATACTAAGTCACAATTTTTTCTGAAAGGCAAGGAAGTACATTTAATTTTTTAAAAAAGCAATCTGCTGAAATCTTATACTAGCATATAGCAGTACAAAAGAAAATACCCATAATTATCATTCTTCCAAATCACAGAAGCTTAGCAAAGACTGTAAAACAAAACCGGTGTACATGTTACCTTGGCTGGAGTATGAATCCATATGGCAGGGTTCAATAGAATGTGATCACACAACTGCTTGAGTAGGGGCATCCCATTCTGCAGATTGCTGAGATATTTTGAAAACGCAAGGCAAAGTTCAAGTACAGCTCTACTAACATGGGATTTAGAAGACTGCAAAGAGAAATAGTTGAAAGGTCAATACTAATTCAGAGCAAGGTAAACAAATTACAGGCTGTCAATATCAGAGAAAAATAGGCTCATGAACTAAGAAGCTCAAAGTTAAAGAAGGCATGAGGCTCACTAACACACATCTGTAATAGAGAAACAGAACTAAGGTAGAGAACAAAGAATTTTTTAATTATTTATGGGGATAAGTAAATGGCCTGCAATTTAGGAATCAAACTCATAAAGTATTTCTTACTTTACCTTTTCAAGACTATATCCTATTACCAAGAAGCCTTTACAGGCAAGCATCTGCTCCTGCATAGCAATTGAGTTCTTCAACAACTCCATGATAAAAGCCAGCAAGGTGGAACTGAAAAAACAAACAAAACACTCTCGTTTGAAAAAGCAATCTATTTCTTCAATATTCAATTGCATAGAGGTAGTCTTCCATCTATCTTTTCCCCTATTTCACTGGTATGTATAAGTGCAATACATAAAGTTTACATTGATCTTGAGTATTTTGTGCACACACATATCGTGGAAAAGTTATAAATCCTTCCCTTCTCTCTTTTCTTTCTTTCTCCTACTCCTGCCCTACAGTTCTCATTATTTTCCACATTAAGTTCTATGAAATAATTGTGACCCAGTTTTCTCATATCAGAGAAATCATTCAATATTTTACCTTCTACGCCTGACTCACTTCACCAAGCATGATGGTCTCAAGATGCCTCCATTTGCTTATAAATGCCTCCAACATATCTGTCTTTATAGGTGAGTAGTATTCCATTATGTAAAAATACCACAATTTATGTATCCATTGGTGTGTGAATGGGTATTTGGATGTCTTCCACATTTTAGCTAGTGTTAGTTGTGCTGAACATGAGTATACATGTACCTCTATTATATTTTGTTTTTACCACTTTTGGAAATTTTCTCAGTAGAGGTATTTATCTCCAGTCTTTTGAGAGACTTCCATACTGCTTTTCACAGTGGTTGTACAAGTTTACCTTTAGGCCAGGAGTGCAGGAGGGTTCCTTTTTCCCCTCAGCCTTGCCAGCACTGATTGCTGTTTGTATTCTTGATATATGCCATTCCCTCTGGAGTCAGATGGTATCTTAATGATATTTTAGTTTGCATTTCTCTAATGGCTAAAGATGTTGAATATCTTTTCATGTCATTTATTGGCCATTTGAACTTCTTCGTCTGAGAACTGCCTATTCATTTTTTCTTTTTTTTTTTTTTTTGACCATTTTCGGATCTTTAATTTTGAGGGGCTTACTTTTCTTCATTTCCCTGTATATTCTGGTTATGAGCCTCCTATCTAATGTACTGGTGGTAAGTATTTTTTCTCAACCTGCTGGTTCTCTTTTTACACTGTTGATAGTTTCCTTTGCCGTGAAGAAATTTTTTAATTTGACATAATCCCATGCTTTTTTTTTTTTTTTTTTTTTGCTTTTGGTTTTGTATAAAAAAAGTCCTTGCCAACACCTATGTCTTCTACATATTTAACTAATTTGTTTACCAATGTTTAAGATTTAATATCTAGGTCTTTGATCCACTATGATTTGATTTGGGTGCATGGTGACAGGTGTGTGTCTATATTCATTCTTCTGCATGTAAATGTTCAATTTTCCCAGTACCATTTGTTGAAGAGGCCACCCTTTCTCCAGTGTTTGCTTTTGGTTCCTTTATGGAAGACTAGATAGCTGAGGGTATCTCAGTTTGTCTCTGCTTCCTCATTTCCATTTCACTGGTCTATCTGTCTGTTTTTCTGCCAGTACCGCATTGTTTCTACAACTACTGATGTCTGGTACTGTCATGCCTCCTGCCTTAGTCTAGTTACTTAAGATTGCTTTGGCTATTCTAGATCTCCTTTGGTTCCATATGAACTTAAGGATAATGTTTTCAAGTTCTGTGAAAAAAAAATCGTTGGTTATTTTGATAGGAATTGCATTTAATCTGTTTATCAGTTCCGGCAGTATAGTCATTCTGACTACATTGATTCTGCCTATCCAAGAGCAAGGGGTGCTTTTCCATTTTCTGATATTATCTACGACTTTTTTCTTCAGTGTAATGTAGTTCTCTTTATATGAGTCCTTCCTTTCCTTAGTTAGGTATATTTCTAGGTATTATTTAGTTTTTGACTAGGCTATTGAGAATGGGATTATTCTTCTGAACTCTTTCTCAGTGACCTCACTGTTGCTGTAAAGAAAAGCCATTGATTTTTTTAGTATTGATTTTGCAGTCTGCAATTTGGCAGAATTTGTTATTTCCAAGAGTTTCCTAGTTGGAGTGTTTGGGGTATTCTATGTAGATAATCATATCAACTGTCAATAATGATAATTTGACCTCCTCCTTTCCAACGCATATTCCTTTTATTTCACTTTCTAGCCTGATTGCTATGGCAAGTGTTTCAAGAACTATGCTGAAAAAGAGTGGTGACAGTGGACAGCCCTGTCATGATCCTGATTTAAGGGGAAATGCTTTCAATTTTTCTCCATTTACTATGATATCTGTGGAAGCTTTGACATATATGGCTTAAATGAGTTTGAGAAAAGACACTTCTATACCTATTCTTCCTCCCAGTTTTTACATTGAAAGGGTGTTGAATTTTATCAATCAAAGGCTTCTTCTGCATCAATTGAGATGATCATCTGTGTTTTGTTTTTGCTCTTATTGATGTGGTACATTACACTGATTAATTTACATATGTTAATCCAGTCTTGCATCTCAGGAATAAAGCTCAATTGATCATGATACATGATCTTCTTGATTACTTGCTGGATTCTACTTGCCAGAATCTTATTAAGAATTTTTGCATCCAGAGGCTATAGAAAGAACTCAGAGGTTAAAGCACTTGCCTAGTAAGCACTAAGTACCCGAGTTCAATTCCCCAGGACCATATAAGCTGGGCGTGGTGGCACATGCCTGTAATCCTAGCACTTGGCAGGCTGAGGCAGGAGGATTGCTGTGAGTTCGAGGCCAGTCTGGGCTACATAGTGAGCTCAGAACCAGTTTGGACTACAGAGTGATACCCTATAAAAGAAAAGAAATTTTGCATCTATATTCATTAAGGATATTGGTCTATAACTTTCCTAATTAAGTCAGCCTGGTTTTGGAACTAAGGTGATGCTAGCCTCCAAAAATGAGTTTGATAGTATTCCTTCTCTTTCAACTTCATGGAACAGTTTGCAAAGAACTGGAGTTAGCTCTTCCCAGAAGTACTGAAAAAATTCTGCTGTGAATCCATCTGGTCCTGGGCTTTTAGTTGTAGGTAGAGCTTTTATTACTGCTTCAATTTCTGTGTGTGTAATGGGGTTATTCAGAATTTTTATGTTTTCTTCATTCAATTTTGGTATTTCATATGTGTCTAGAAAGTCATTCATTTCTTCCCAATTCTGTAACTTATTACAATATTGGTGTTCAAAAAAATTTCTCATAATATCCTGAATTTCAGTTATGTATATGAATGAATAACAAATTAAATGCCACAATAAGACTCTGCCACATAAGAACTTCAATTTTTTAAAAATTAGAAGATCACATTCACATTTCTTACCCATGTACTGGTGAGCGAGAATAGAACTGTAGACTAATTGAGAAGTTAATGACCAAAGGCTACAAAATTAAACTTAAGAGGAGTATGTTCAAGAGCTCTATTACACAAAACAGGAAATACTGCTAATGATGACATTATAACCTTGAAAAATACTAAAAGAGTAAACATTAGGTACTTTCACCACAAAATGACTTTACAAAGTCATGCAGATGTTCACCTAGATTCACCCATTCCACAGTGTGTATATATTTCTACATATCATGTTCTACATGACAAGTGCATATAATTTCATCTGTCAAATTAAAAAATAAACAAATATTTCAAAAAATAGAAAAAAATGTTCACATTTTTATAAATCCATTATCACCATTCATAATTTTATACTATATTTCAAGAATAGCCTACTCCCTACTGGCAAACCAAAATAACATTAATAACATAATTGATATAAAAAATTAATATAATTGATATGGTAATATCACCTATAAAGTTATTTAAGATACATTGTTTTTGCCACAAACATAAAAGGCAAAGAAGGTATTTAAATAATGATGAAAGTCACTCTCATATTAAATTAAAACCAGAAGGCACTCACCAGATAGTCAAGTCAACCTCATCAGATAAATATTGCCTATAATCCAACTGTGCAAAAAGTGGAAACAACACTTGCACTCCTCCAATTGAATGCATGGCACTTTGAATGGAATGTGTTAAAACTGCCTTTACATCCTAGGAAAATACAAAATATAGTAAAGATTTTAATAATTTCTTTTCCAAAACAATTAAAAATAAAGCACAATGATAAATTTAGGAATATTGACATGTGCCATTCCATATGTTCAATAGAAGCTACTGCTACGTGTCAATAACTCATCAAAATTTCCATTAGATACATTCTTTGAAAATCATGATCAGTACCTGGAGCATGAGTGCATGGGGTGAATGAACAAATATCGAAGGGTTGTCCTTAGGAGACGACTCGAGGCACAGCTGGGCATCAGTGGCCCGTGGATTATACGTGAAGGCAATGGCACTAGAGAGTTTGCCATCATACAGTAAAAGTTTGTGATGCTCAGCAAGAAAAAGGTCACTTTCTGCTTTGAATTTAAATGTACCCTATGAATTAATAAAAAAGAATAGTTACAATGATATACCACACATGGAAATCTAAACACCATCACTACAGATATAAAAATCCACGGAGACACACCACTAATAACTTTTCTTTTAGTATCAAAAAAGAGCATTCCTCCAATAATCTTAGTCTTTACCACCATGAGTTTTCCTCAGGTACTTTTGATGAATCCTCTATGTTTTCCCATGTTATGCTTTCATTTTCATGTACCTCAAGACACTTTCTAATTTCCCTTCTGTCTTGATTCATTAGTTGTGAGTGTGTTGTTTAATTTCCATACGGTGTGCATTTCACAGATTACTTTAGACCATTAGTTTCTAGTGTCATTCTGCTATGGTCACAAAAGATCCCTTCTATGATTTCAATCTTCTTAAGTTTAACATCTGTTTCCTGGACTATCATGTGGTCTGTACTGGATAACTTCCACCTCTTCTTGAGAAGAATGTGCATTCTATTGTTGCTGCATGCAACGTACTATGGGTGCACGTCTAATCCAAAAGACTCATACAGTGGTCCAAGTCCCCTCATGACTCATACAGCTCTTCTGCATGGCTGTTCTGCTACTGTAAATCAAGCACTTAAAGTTTTCCTAATGTTACTGAGGGGGTGACTACTTCTACCTTCAGTTCTGCCAATACTGCTTCATAGAGTCACCCAATAACAACATTCTGACCGATGGCAGGCCTAAATGCCAATACTAGCCATTAATACTACACAATCTATTAACATCACAGCTGTTTTACTGACAGTTTAAGTGCATGTACTCTAAGAGGTCTGGAGACTGGCTGCCCAAGCACTGAGAATGTACCTAAAACTGTTGAATACAGCTCAAATTGCTTAACATGGTCATTTTTATGTGTACTTTAGCACAATTACAGCACTTTTAATTTTAAGCCAGGACTGGTGGTGCAAGCCCGAAACCCCAGTACTAGGGAAAGTGAAGGCAGGACAATAACAGGTGCATGCTGGGCAACTTAATGATCTAGTAAGCCCCATCTCAAAATCAAAAATAAACCACAGGCTGCGGATGTAGCTTAATGTGAAAGCCTTAGGTTGCCTCTCCAGTACTGAGGGGAAAAAACATTTTTCTAAATTTAAAAAGTCATAGAGCTCAACAATAAAAAGATTAATAAACCTAAAAAGATTAATAAGATTATAAAAAGATTAATAAGATTATAAAAAGATTAATAACCTACTTAATAACCTAATCGAAAAACAGCCTCCTCTATGAGCACACTCTACCACTCACAATGATAAAGTTTTCATGACTTAATCACTTCCCAGAAACCCATCTCTTAATTACCATCAACTTAGAGGTTAGGTTTCAAAATATGAAAACTGGGGAACCACATATACTCAAATGATAGAGCTTATGAAAAAAAAAGTCTTGATCCTTATCCAACACTAAACATAAAAGTTCATTAAAAATGGGCCATAATTATAAATATAAATGGTAAAACTAAATAAAAACCTTAGAAGAAAATGTGAGAAAATCTTTCCAATCCTGGAGTAGTCATGTACTTATAAGGACACAAAGAGTACTGTAACAAAAAAAATTACAAACTATCACTCATAAAAGTCAAATTCATCTTCGCTTCTTCACTCATATTAAAACAGAAACTAAGGTACACATGCATGAAAAATGCGTGAGAATAACACATCTGATAAAATAGTCATACCTACAATATATGAGCAAATCTCAAAACTCAGTAAGAACAGAAAAATGGGCCATAGAACTGAACACACTTCACAAAAAGATACACAAATGACAGACCAATAAAACATCCTCAGCACCCAGAGTCAGTATAAGAATGCAAACAAAACCCCAATGAGAGCTGGGAATACAGCCTGAAGGCAGAGCACTTGCCAGAGAAATAAAGTGCAATTCTTATGTTTGGAACTCAATGCCAGCCCCACTACCATGAAGCCCAGAGCCCCATGGCCTATGTTTCTAGGCTTTTTCCCTAGAAGAGAACCTCTAGACATAGCTAAGTTGAGTAACTAATGAACTGCTAGATGCTGTCCCTTGTCTTCCCAAGGGCAGGATGACCTGGAGAAATATTCCAACAGAGTGAGTAACAGGTAGAGACATAAACATTAAGATTATGCCTTTAAACTCAGTCCTGAGCTGGTAAATCCCAACATGAGGCAGGTCCCAAAGGTCCCTGTGGCCACAGAAAGAGTCTCTGAACTCACCCCACTGTCAGGTGAAGGCTGTCAGCATTAGGGAATGGACTTTTATCCCAAGCAGCATCACTTCTGGCTGACTGCAGCAGTCTTAGGCAACAAAAACACAAGTGGCAAGCCATAGTCACATGGGCCTCGGTCTTGCCCCTGTACTAGGCTCAGGAGGTCAGGAAACAATCCACCCTTGTAGACCTGGTGACCATGGGACTACCCACCACATATCCCCTCCAATTCCAGGCAAGATTACACAGAGGAGTTTCTGTCCACTGGGGGAAGGAAAGGAAGATTAGATGCGTAAGAGCCTAAAATCAATCTGAGACAGTGAAGTTCAGTGATGCCAGTGATGCCAGACCATGCGCCTGCGACTTTAGTATCTGGCCTGAAACTCATCTTAGAAAAAGGCATACAAATATGTACTACCATTTTTAGGTAATCTCTAATCCATACGAATTAGAACTACGCATTTGTAGCAAATAGGCTTGGGGCACACTCTAGTGCTAAAACAAGTTGCAACACACAAACAGCAAATTCACAGCAAGCCTTACTTAGGGTGCCATCTAGAGCTCAATGTCATCAGTGAGCAAACGCAGAAAAAATTGTCTGAAAGGACAAGTACAAACAATGCCAGATTACAAAAACTTGAATAAATATCTAAATCCTTCATTGAGCAGATGTGGTCATACATCTGCAAACATCAAGAACTTTAATGTATCTACAAGCATCAAGAAAAGCATGAACTCACCTATCAGAAAAAAAAAATATGATAGATACGAGACATAATGCAGTCATTATGTACATGCTCTAGAACAGAGAATTCTAAATATTTTAAGAGATTTAACAAGTATCAAAAAAGAAACAGAAGACAACTCAATATTTTATCTGAGAAATTTAACAGAAATATTTAAGTAACATTAAGAATTCACACAGAAAACATGGAGCTTAAAAAGGACCCAAAGTAGAACGCAAAATGCAGCAGAAGGCAACATAACAACACAAATCAAATAGAACAATGAATCAGTGAGCTCAAGACAAAACAACAAAGAGGAGAAAAAAAGCAATGAAGAATATCTTAGGAGCACTTTGAGCTTAACGCTTTTTGGCATTAAAAGAGAAAATATTTAGGTTACTGGAGTTTAAAAGGGATGTGAAAATGCCAAAGTAGGAAGGTTATTCAAAGAAATGGTAGCAACAGCCAAGGATGAAACTAAGCAGTAGAGCACGTTTCTATCATACACATTAGGAGAGACAAAAGAAGAAACTGATAAAGGGAGGGAGAGTGACGAAAAAGAAAAGAAAAGAAAATGAAAAAGAGTCCTCAAACCTACAACAGAATACAAATACCCACATAAAGAAAAGTCAAAGGTCATCAGTAAGATTCAACTCAGCCCAATCTTTCCCAAAACATATACAATCAAGCTCTCAAAGGTTAGGGGGAAATAGGATTGTAAATACAGCATAATTTTAAAAACAATTAATACATAAGAATTTTGTAATTCACCTGTCAGCAGATTTCTCAGTAGAAGTATTGTAAGTTAGGAGGGGGTGGAATTAGATATTCAGCAATGAAGGAATAACAACTGGCAATCAGTACTTTACCCAGTAAAGTTTTTCTTTAGAAATGATGGAAAGATAAAACACTCCCAGACAAACAAATGCTGAGAGATTTTTTTTTCCATTATTAGATATATATGACAGAAAATAGCAAAGAGAGTTTTCACACTGAAGGGAAGATGCTAATAAGTAAGAACACATCAGATGACAGAAATCTATAGACAAGTTAGGTGTAGTAATGGACACCTGCAATTCTAGCACTCTGGAAAGCAAAGGCTTGGACAATTTACCAGCTTCACAAGACTCTGTCTCAAAATGAAAAGGTAACAAAAGAAAAATAAAAAAGCAGATGGGAATGTAGCCCAGTGCGGATCTATGTTCAATCACCAGTACCACAAAAAAATGATGACAGATAAATTTTAAAATACTAATATCACAACCATTTATATCTTTATAATGAATACTAAAAATAATAACATCATTAAGAGATTGAAAATATAAAAAAGGTGAAATAGGACATCAAAAGCTGTATGAGGAGGGATGGAGTGCAAGTAGAGATTTTATTTTTTTTTTTTTTTTGCATTTTCTTTCTCTGTCCTTTTTTGCTTCTCTTCCTATATTTACAACTAATATTATCATTCCAAAATAGCTCCTAATAATCAAAAGTTATTTTCTGTAGAGATCATGATAACCAAAAAGCAAGACCTATAGTAGACACATCAAAACCATTAAGTAATGAATCAAAACTCAAAACATTCTACCAGAAAACATCACTTAATCACAAAGAAAGAGTACAAGAAAGAGAAACTACTACAGAAATACTAGAAAACAAGTCATAATGGCAGTAGTAAACCTTACATATCAATAATTACCTTAAATATACATGGATTCAATTCTCGAAAGCAAAAGCAAAGACTGATTTAATACACAGAAATCACGACTCAACTATATGCTGCTTATAAGAAACTCACTTCACCTAAAAGAATATACATAGACTGAGATGAAGGGATAGAAAAACCATATTCCATGCAAACAGAATCCAAATGTAGGAGTTGTCATACTTTAGAACACTGAAACGTGCAAAAAAAATTTTTTTTGAGATAGGGTCTCACTGTGTAGACTAGGCTGGCCCTGAATTCAGTATGTAGCCCAGGACAGCCTCAAACTCATGCAATTCTTCTGCCTCGGCCTCCCAAGTGCTGCGATTCTGGTATGTATCACCATGCTCAGTTTATGTGATGCTGAGGATCAAAACCAGAGCCTTGTGCTTGATAGGCTTAACTGCTGAGTTATGCCCTAGTCCCAGCAAGAACTTTTCTAGATGAGGCCCCCAAAAGCACAGATAAAAGAAGCAAAAATAAACTAATAAGAAAAATCAAAACTAGAAGTTTCTGCACAACAAAGGAAGCAATCAACACATTGAGAAAATATTTGTGAATTATATATCTGACGTGAGTTGATATCGAGAATATATAAGAAACATAAAATACTCAATAGTATGAAAATAAAAAATCCAATTAAATATGTGCAACAGAACTAAACAAATGCTTCCTAAAAGACATACAAATGGTCAAATGATATATGAAAAAATGTTCAACATCACTACTCATCAGAGAAAATGCAGGTCAAGCCACAATGAGATATTACATGATTTCGGGAGAGAGGGCTACTATGAACAAGACAAAAGATAAAAGTGTTGGAAGGGTGTAAAGAAAGGGGAACTCTTGCACACTTTCAGTAGGAATGTAAATTAGGATAGCCTATTTTGGAAAACACTACTAAGGTTCTTCCAAAAGTTAAAAATCAAGGTACCATATGAGCCAGCAATCCCACTCTTTGATATATAAACAAAGGAAATGAAATCAGTGTGTCAAAAAGATTATCTGTACTTCCATGTTTTTTGTCGTACTATTCACAATAGACATTAAGTAGAAATTCAGTGTCTATTAATGGATATATAAGTAAAGAAAGTGCAATATAAATGCAATGGAATAGTATTCATCCATTAAAAACTATGTCTTTCCCAAGAACATAGAGGCAGAAGCACTGAAAGATATATGGTAAGTGACCACTGCATGATGTCACACATAGGTACTATCAAAAAATAATGATCTCTTGAAACAGGAGTCACTAACGCCCAGACCACAGACCCGTATTAGTCCATGGCCTTGGAAAAATGAGAACAGCAGGACAGATGAGTGGAAAGCAGGAAGTCAGGGGTGGTATAAAGCTCCTCCTCCTGTCACCTGGGTACTGCTAGGTTTGATGCCAATACTGATCTGACAGGAGGCAAGGCTTCATTCCCAGCTCCCCACTCCCTTCTGCTGCTGCTAGCCATTTCCTTTGTAGAAACTTGACAGAATAAGTATTCCTTGCTCAAGGAAACCTGGCAAGCTTTGAAGGAACCCTGGCTAAGACAGGCTGACATAGAAGGACATCCTACATGTTTAGAGATAAATATCTTCTATCTAAATAAACCCTGTGCCATCAGACATCAATCAATATTCCATCAACCTCCTGTGCACCACTCGTCTGTGCCAGCCAGCCCTAAGTTACAGTGAGTCTTAGCCAGCCCATATAATCTTTATAATTTATAGTGTCATTTTACTGCCATTAAGAATAAAATGCTACATTTATAGTTCCTAACAGATGTTCTATCTGGGAAGTCTCATTCAGTGGCATCTGCTGGTATGTCACAGCAGCACCTTGTGGCACAATTTCAAAACCCAACACTTACTTCAGTCAATGGCTTACCCATTATTTTATTTACTCCTTTCTTTACCAGTTTTGGTAAGCCTACTGCTAAAATGAGTTAAAAAACAAGTATCACCAGAGTGCTTCTTTGCAAAGGGGGAAAGATCCAACAACGAGATAGTAGAAAATCCTAAGACTGCCACCAAAAAACAAAAAAGGAAGAATTTAAAAGAAAATGCTATGTGCGCTATTCAAAGTATAGCTTCACTGTAATACATTATTCACATTCTCCAAGCTCACTTTGTATAATACATGGAGAGCAGTTATTCAATGAAATCATGAACACTGGTTCACACATGAAGATCAAGTATCTTGCAGTAAAAGACAAATCTTTGGAATTTAAAAATTTTTTTAAAAGACCATGAAAAACAAAACCAATTATTATGGCCACCACTTCATCAAACATGTCTGCACTGAAAGCATCATTCATTTTTAGTCTTTAATCACACTGCCAATGCTAGGAAGCCCTGTACTACCAATGAAGAGTTGATCCTGTCTGCTGCTGAGGTTATTTGCCATGATCTTTCTCAGCTGGCACTATAACTAGATCAACTGGTAAAACAACAGGCGATTTCAAGGCATAGCTGTTAGAACTGAAGAGCCATCATGGTACACACTCTAGGGAGCAAGTTCATCAGAGTTGACAAGAAGACCACAATGCTTGCTTTGGTGCAATATATTTTTCTGAAAATGTGCTTGAGGATATGTTATGTACACTTTCACCAATCAACACCAAAGTTGTAGAACTATCAAGTCTTTGAATGATTCCAGGTCAAGAAAACTGAACTGGTCATTTGATATCAGTATATACACAGACAAAGTAGCCACATGACTGGATGAATTTCTGGTTTGGTCTCAAGTCAACTGAGGGGAAAAGAAAGACAGATGAGGAAAAACAGCAAGAAAAGATATGGTAATGGACAGAGAGCTCATGAGATCCCCTGAAGAATGCCTAGCAGGAGTGAGTAGAGGAAGAAAAGTAGACAGGATGGGAGAGTTCCCAACCCAGAACACCTGCTGATTATAATTAATTATGTACGCAGCAAATCACAATATGTACCTTTACAATTCCTGGCAAATGATTCCCTTTGTGCGTTGCTTGTTTTTATTACTAATAAAAGCGAGAGCAGAGTCACCTCTGGGCTCTTGAAATTAACATTAGCTCTGCTTGTCTTGTATTAAACTGTAGTCAGGTCCTTGCTGGACAAAGGTGATGCAACAGTCAAGGAGGTCACTTCAAAATATGACTACAAACTGTCATCCACAAGAACTGCTGGCTAGCCTAAAAATGCCACCTTAACAATGTTTTGCAGGATGTGATTAAAATTATCGACCATATTAAAGTACATGCCCTTAACCTGTGTGTGTCTGGACAACTTTGTGAGGAGATGGATACAGTGAACACTCTTTTTTAATACACAGAAGTGAGATGGCTTTCTAAAGATAGATCATTGGCCAGGGTTTCTAAGTTGCAAGAAGCACTCCAAAGAATTTTTTTTCTGAGACAAGGTCTTACTTTGTAGTCCAGGCTGGTCCTGAACTCACAATGTAGCCCAGGCTGGCCTCATCAGAGATTTCTTGTAGGAAAAACAAAAAATCACCAATGGCAAGACATTTCACCGACACAAAATGAGTTGCAAAAAATTGCTGACTTGTAAGATATATTCAACCTTATCAATGATTCAATACGTCACTTCTGAGGAGAACGACAACTGTGTTTGAGTCAGCAGATAAAGTGGCTGCATTCAAAGCAACCAGAATTGTGGGGGCAATGAGAAAACAATGGGATTTTCAACATGTTTCAAATAGCAGATACTTTAAACGGGAGTAAACCAGGTCCTTCTTTCTCCCAACTGGTATGTTATGACTTGAATCTGGAATATCCCCCAAAACCCTCATGTATTTGGATATTGTGGAAGACCTACAGAACCACGTGCTGACGAAGGGCCTGGTCAGAAGGGCCAAGAAAGGGCAGACCACTGGGACATGATCTGAAAGAATACATGCTAGCTCTGCCTGTCCCCTTTCAGTTTGCCACCCAGTGAACAGCTTTTCCTCTGGCTGGGCCTCTGCCATGTGCTTCCACAGCTGCCAGCCACCCATGAGTGAACTGAGACTTTCTGAAACTTTACCTAAAATAAACCTTTCCTCCCTTAAGAGGTTGATGTCAAATATTTGCCCCAGAAACGAAAAAAATAACTAATGCATAGTACATGATCACCTACTGCAGCTTCAAAAAAGTTTAAAAATTACTTTCCGACAGCAAAAGACCCCATAACTAGGAAGGAATGCATCCATCACCCATTTATGAATAAGCCAAGTCAATCAACGTTATCTATGCTAGAAGAGGATGCTTGATACCACAAATGATGGTGGCCTTAAAAGTATGCCTTGAGATAGCTTCAAATCTCCATACATCCTAGGTTAAAGTAAAAGTAGAATATCCTTAGATTGCCACAAAATCACTGGAAAGTTTGCTTCCACTTCCTACAACCTCACTGTGCACAGCAGGGTTTTCTATTGTGACAGCAAACAAACCAAGAGTACACAATAGACTGGACATAAAAAATACACTTAAGGTATCAGATGGGAGGGACTGATTGTAGGAAAACAAGCACAAGGTTCCCACTGATTATGCATTTTTGTGAGTTGATTATTTAACTATTATAACATAATGATAGTAGAAATAAAGGGCACAATACACGTAATGAGCTCAGTTCAAAGCTATCCTCCAACAAGCTACTATAACAAGTACCCACCACCACTACCAACCCCAGAGGCTGACCCATTCCTTGAGAGAATGGTCAACTAAACCAGTCTCTGGTGTCAAAAAGGTTGGGGACCACTGTCTTAGAAGGTAACAGCAGAACAGTAGTTATGAAAGGCTGAGGGGAGAAGTAGGGAGGAAGAGTTGGGTAAAGACTGGTCAGTAATACTAGGTTACACTTAGGTGGAAAAAGAATTCTGGTATGCTACTGCATAATAGGATGACCACAGATAAACACAATGTACCATGTGGTTTTTTTAAAACTTTAAGAAAGGATTTTGCATATTTTCACATACAAAAAAAAAATTTGAGACACAAGTTTATCCTGGTTAGAACATTAGACAATGTGTGTATATACTGAAATAACAAATAATATTACACAAATATGTATATTTTATGTATTGATTAAATTTTTTAAATGGTATCAAAAGATGCAGCATGAAGTAAAATTAAAATCTGCACGAAGAGTTTACATACTATCCCACATAGGCCAAATAAACCATACTTTTCTCAAAAATTTAAAGTACTCTTCAGCCCCTTGTGACCTTCCTGTGGTATCCCCAGTTACCCTGACATACAGTTCAGTTACTCACAATCAATTTCCCCATGTATTACCAGCCCCTAAGCTCAACTAACATTGATTAAGAAGTGAACAGAAAGTATAAGCCCAACTAACATTGATTAAGTACCTTGATATAAGTACCTTGATTAAGTACATTGATACAAGTACCTTATATCCCAGACCCAACTGATAAATTGCAAAAATTTGAGCTGCGTTAAGAGCATCACTGAAAAGGTAAACTGCAGTCATCTGACCACAGAATACTCTATTAGCATCAGCTGTTTCTGATGAGCCCAGGAAACATTTGTCAAAGGTCTGTAAAGAAAAAAAAAATTGTTATAGCAAAAACAATTTTACCCTCGAGGAACAATAAAAACTTACATTGGCATAAATGCTGAACTGTACAGGATAGAAAAGAATAATTCATTTAGCATTTTACTTCACTCTAGGAAAGCTCACAGAAAAGGAGATAACACAAGTTTTCTAAAGCACAACAAATAAAACTTGATGACCTAAGGGACGTTAATAAAGGTCAGATAAATCAGATAAATCATGATGCCCCTGAAAGTTCATAAATGAGTAGCCAAAATTCCAGATAGAAGACCTGGCTTTAATGCAAGGAGAAAAAAATGAGTTAGGTTTGGCACTTACTAAATTGACCAATACTTTGTGGCCATTTGTATGTTTAAAATCAAAACAAAAAAGAACACTAATATTTACTGAGCACTTACACTGTTCTAAATAGAACAACTTTCATAAGAACTTTCTAGGGTACATAATATTTTACATTCTTTTTTAAAAATTAAGACCAAATAGATTAAGATGGCATCAACAGTAAGTGACAGAGGTAGGTGTATAAACTGTCAGTCTGTCTAATATAACACCCTGAACTCTAAAAGTTATTATTAACCCACATAGGCACATGCATAGCAAATGATACAAAAGGCAGGGTGAGTGGTGGTGGGCAGCACAGTTTGTGTCCATTTAATGTTTATATTAAAAATATTGTTACTACAGGGAAGAAAGAACATTTTTATTTCATTCTAAATCACAAATTTCAAATCCTGCAAACATTGTTACCTATAAAAAATATGAACTATATGGCACATGCCTCTAATTCTAGCTACTCAGCAGGGTAAGACATTCAATCTAGTGAGACAATGTCTCAAACTAAAAAACAAAAGGAAACAGGATGTAACTCAGTGGCAGAGCACTTGCTTAGATGAGTAAGATCTTAGGTTCCATTCTCAGTACCATAAAAAAGGAATACCTTAAATAACATATTAACAAGATCCATTAATAAATTCACATACTACCCAAATTATGATTGTAAAAATCCACCACTATGGTATTCTGAAAATTCTATTCACATTCAAAACATATCCTGCCTCAAAGCTTCATCACTTAATTTTTTTTCTTTTCTACTCCAATAACTTGAAATTACTTACATCACTGGTGTTGACAAGCCATGTTATCTCTCCATAGGAAGCTAGCTCCCCGTTCACGTAACACCGAAGCTCGCTGTTCTTCCACCGGTTATAAATATGCACTATAGTTACCATATACCACTGAATAAGTTAAAAAAAAAAAACAGAAAAAAACAAGCATAATGATTCTCTCAATAATGAAGTCACACTGATAGTAAGATGAGCACATTATAATTAAACCTAAAAATAAGCAAAATTTTTCTTAAACCCAGTACTCAACTTCTAGAACAACATTTAAACAAAGAGGCTCTCAACTGATAAGAACTTAATCACGAATAATTTTCCAAGTTTATAAAAATTTTCAAATATCTCCCCAAAAAGCTAAATATCAAGTATAAACTCCTTGTTTCAAGTCTCAATATTTTCCTATGTTGATTTTAAGTATATGCTCACCAATCTCACCATGTATATTGAGTTATTTAATTTCTAAATTCTAAACTACAAAAGAAATCACAAACTAAATTTGTACTACCTAAAATAATCAACACTGATACTTTATTCTTGTATTTCTCTGAAACTCTATACCTAAATACCAATATTTTTCTGATCCAAATCAGAGTTTAACAACTATCCAGTGATTTAAACTTTTTGAAAAATGTACAGAGTTGTGAAACAACACACAAACATGTTAAATAAACTCATTAAAATAGAGAATTTTAAGCCTAGAATATCTTATTAACATATTTATGACTAAGATTACATACCTTTTGTGGTTTGAAATCAAATTTCACACAATGTTGAAAACCCTTTCCTTTTGACTTTATTGATGTTATAATCAAACAGCCTCCAACAAAATGAGCAGAATAACCAAGACCTTTGCTGGTTCTGAAACTGTTAAGAATAAGTTTTCATTTGCTTCCAAATATTCTCATTTTTACAGTAAGATACTAACATTAATTAGTTTTAGAAATACATACCAATACAAATACGGCTTGTCCTTATCTACATTGATGTTATTTACAGGATCCATTCTAAACCAGGTATGAAATGTAAAACCATTCTGGTATGGCCATTTGGCTATAGGAGGTAATGCAATAGCCTAAAAGAAGTAAACTTTGAGTTACTCACTTGCATGAAAAACTTTATTACTAAAATTCTCAAAATGACACAAAATGGTATATATAGCATATTATTTATGTCATAAAAATATCTGAAATGAATATTAAAGACTTAGTAATTTCTTAACTTTCCCAAATACATACTCATGATAACTTAATTAAATGAAAAAATTCAATGTAACCTGGTAGACATATAAATTATATCTGCTTTATCTCTTACAATAAAAATATCAAAAGAAATTCCTTTAAAAGAAATAAGAAGTGTTACAGAAATAAATTGATAACCAAATTTCAAAGCATTAGAAAAAAGATAAACAAGAATGGAAAGAAAAAGCTTATGTTCTTTTCTGTAAGCCACAATGTAAAGATTAAGAGGGTGGTTTCATAAAATTTTCCAACTGTATTCGGAAGTCATTTTAGAAATGGCTTTACCACTTGGTTTAAATTTTTGATTTAAAAGATCCTATTACATAATAACTCTAAATAGTCCCCCTACGAAAACCTGAAAAGGAAGAACACAGCTGAAAGACACTCTTGCCACTAAATTCAAAATCCTAGTACAAAGCTACCACAGTGAAGATGGAGAGGCTTTTGTATCAAGTCCCCAACCCTGAGATAGATAAATCCTTCAGTAGGGCACCAAAAGCAAAAAAGAAAGTATATGTAACCTGTACTTGTTAAAATTTATAATTGCTTTGAAGGACACCATTAATAAAATACAATGACAAGACATAAGAATGAAGAAGATATTTGCAAATCAAATACCTGATAAAGAATTTAAACATTATACACACTTTGATAATGATTTTTTTAAAAAAGTTTACACAAGCTAGGTGTGGCAGCACAAGCTATAATCTCAATAATGTAGGAAAACTGAATCAGGAGAATTGAAATTTCAAGCCAGACTGGGCAACTGGGTAACTTAAGAAGTTAACAAGACCCACCCTAAAATTTTTAAAAAGCTAGGAATACAGCTTAGTGCAAAAGCCCTAGGTTCATTCTCTAGTACTGGGGGGGGGGGGGGGGGGGGGACCCCCAGAATGGACAGGTACTGGAAGAAGATATACAAATGACCATAAAGACATGAAAAGATGTTCACCATCATTAGTCATGAGGGAAAAGCAAATAAAAACCACAAGAGAGGGCTAGAAGCATAACTCTAAGGTAAAGCATTTACATAGTATATGAAAGACCATTGGATTCAATTCCCAGTGCCTCAAAACCCACATACCCACACACCCACACATGAGATACCACTTCTTATCTATTAGTATGACTTTAATCAAAAAATATTAACCAATATTTGCAAGAAGTAGAGAAACTGAAACCTTCACATGCTGTTGATAGGCCTGTAAAATTATACAACTACTTCAGAAAACACTATTACAGTTCCTCAAAATGGTAAACAAAGACCACATGATTCAGAAGTTCTGCACTGCATATATACCAAAAACAAAAACATATGCCCACATACTAAATTGTCCCAGAATTCCACAGTAGTATTATTTCTAATTAATATGTAGTTTCTTTTGGGGGTGGAGGTGATGAAAATGTTCTAAAGTCAATCTTGGTAGTCTTAAAAACTCTATGAACACATAAACTCTTAATGTATATACTTTAAATGAGTTAACCATATGGTATGTGAATTATTCCTCAATAAAACTTTAAAGTTATACTATAGAAACCTTTCTTTTATTGTTGTTACAACTTACTATAAGCTTTACCCATGTATATCCTATAAACACATATTCTTTCACATGTCAAGATATACCACAAAACACTGAAAATACATCATGGAGCCAAATTTATGTAGTAACACAGTTGAGATTTCAAGGGGCAGATTATAAATAAGAAAAAAAGTGATAAAGAGTGAGAATGTACCTCAGCAGTAGAATACTTGCCTAGCATGCATGCCCAATGTCCCAGGGTTTAATCTCCAGTACCATTAAAAATTTTTTTCAGATTTGGTCTGTGCATATGTTCTCTCTCATTGAAAATGAGACAAGTAAAAGCTTTCTAAAAATGTCTTATCCATAAAAGGCTATATTAAAGAAAAGGAATGAATTATTGAATGTATTTAAATACTTATTTTCTAAAAACTTCAAAAGGTATTCAGCTGAAATTTGCTCAATATAAAATCAAGTAATCAGAATGAATGCGTTAAAATCTAAAAATCATAAATAATAAAATCATAATATCATGAAAAGATTTGCAGTCTGTAACCCAGGCTGGTCCTCAACTCACTGTGTAACTCAGGCTAGGCTGGAACACCTGGCAATCCTTCTGGCTGAGCATCCAGTGCTAAGATTACAGGTGTGTTCCACCACACCCACCTTATGTGATTCACAGCAGGAGAATTGAACCCAAGGCCTTCTGCTTGACAAGCAAGCACTTTAACTGCTGAGTCAGCCCCCAACCCAGTGTTATATATTTTTTGAAATATATGCTCTCCACAAAAACACTCTTTGTCAGAAGGAAACATAAGGATTATTGTCAAGTAGAAGGTTTATTCAGTAAAGCTCCAAATCTAAAATGCCTTTTCAAGAAAAAATGAAAAGAAAAAAACAACGAGCAATAAATGTTTTCCAAGAAAAGTCAGTAATTATGTAACTTTCAAATATTTCAAATGTCTTCTTAAAACATATTCATCTCTGTACAGATATTATACAGGAGCCAACAACAAAGTAAGAAATGAATAAAAGAGAAGCTCAGAATATCCTCTTATAATAATTTTTTGGCCTACAGACTGATCAATGTAATAATTAAAAGATAAAAAAGAGTTTTCTAAATGACATGCATATAGTTTATAATGTGCTCTGATAACATGCAAAATGTAAGCGATCGTGACCATAGGTAGTCTTACTTATAAACTAATTTTAAAAATAAGTTTAATAAAAATTCAGATCTTAAGAATGCTGAGACTAACTCAAATAAAAACTCTTAAGTCAGGAAAATTTGCCAAGCAAGTTTCAAATTCTGTATAACAGATGCAAAATAAACAAGATAGGGAAAGTTGAGGCTAGAAAATATGTTCAGACAGACAGAAACTGAAGTGTTACACACAAGCACTGAAGAATACAAAGATAAATTCATCAGGACATTCAAAATGGCTACATTCAAAAGAGTTAGGTTCTACACAACACTGGGAAAAAATATTCACCACCAACATCTGATAGGAAGCTCATAACTAGAATATACAGGGAGCTGAAGAAAAGTAAGCCAACCAAAATAAAGGATCCTATTGAAAAGTGGGCAAATGAAATGAACAGGCAGTTCACTCATGAAGAAGTACAAGTGGCCAATAGATACATGAAAAGATGTTCAACATCCTTAGCCATAAGAGAAATGCAAATCAAAACAATGCTAAGATACCATCTCATTCCAGAGAGAATGGCCTACATCAACAACTCAAATAGCAATCAGTGCTGGAGAGGCTGTGGAGGGGAAGAACCCTCCTGCACTGCTGGTGGGAATGTAAATTCGTACAACCACTTTGGAAAGCAGTATGGAGATCTCTCAAAAGGCTAGAAATAAATATCCACTTCAATCTAGCGACATCCCTCCTGGAATCCAAAAGAGGCCAAAACAACACATAACAGAGATATATGTATACCCATGTTCATAGCAGCACAACTAACAATAGCTAAAATACGGAAGTCAGCAAAATACCCATCAACAGACCAGTGGATACACAAACAGTGGTATTTATACACTATGGAATACTATGCATCTATAAAGTCCAACAGCGTGGAGGCTTTGGCAGGCAAATGGAAGAAACTTGAGAACATCATGCTTAGTGAAGTGAGTCAGAAACAGAAGGTGAACCATCGAATGGTCTCTCTGATATGAGAAACTCAGATCACAACTATCTTATGGAACTTAAAATGAAAAATAAAGTGAACCAGGGAAGTAGGGCAGGGAAGGAAGGAGGGGTGGTAGGGGTCAGGACAAAAGGAGAGTGGGAAAGTCCTTGTCACCTTGACAAGATACGTAGGTGCACAAAATGCTCAACTTGACTGTAAACCTTAAATTTTGTGCTTATACATATCAATAGAATGGGGGGAAAAAAGAGAGTGAGGTTCTGAATCCACTGCCGGACCAAGTTTTGAGTGTCAACTTTAGGCATCCGTTTCTCTCACCACAGTTAGGGAAAGATGAGGTACATGTCTGTCACGGGGATTAAGTTAGCTCACGCGAAGAAGCCTCAACCTAGCACACAATCTATCAAGAAGAGGTTTCAAGGCTTTACCTTGAGAAGCAAAGGAAAGAACTTTGAGTGACTTCCTCATTAATATTTACTTACAGCAGCACTCTTTCCTGGAAAGTTGAAAAAGGCATCAGGACCATACTTCTGCGGCATATGTTTCAGAACAGACAGCAATTTCCCAGCATGTGGAGGCTATGAAAATAATTAACAAATTCATTGACCATATATTTCACTATTAAACAAAATATGTTTTATTATGTAATGCTTTAATATACATGAGAATAACCAACTAATGCTACAAACTTAAAAGCTCTCAATAACCAAAAACGCTATTTTCAAGTATTTTAAAGAAATAATTCCCTCTATGCCATTCTCAACACTATAGGGCACATCAGATATTCAACCAATCTGAGGCAGTATTATTTGATACTTGAAACTTATCCACACTGTGGCAAAAAGATCTTTCAAAATACAAACTTGATTAACCACCACTCACTTGTTAATAACTTAAATAATGCTTAACTAGGTTCCAACGCTAAAGGTACTTTAAATACACTAGTATTTTAGCCTCAAAACCATCTCATAGGGTAGTCTCATTATTATGCCAATTTTACAGAGGAGGAATTGACATAGGAACATGTATGTCACACAGGCAGGGTTCGATCTAGCTACCTTTACCCCATGCTTTTAATCATTATGTTTTCACCATTAATTACACCCTTTCTCCTGTAGCTTCTCACTGCCTTTAAAATTAGAAGTGGATGCAGGCCTGTAACTCCAGCACCTTGGGAGGCTGAGGCAGGAGGATCACAAATTCAAGGTTTGCACAGGCACCTTAGCAACTTAGTGAGACCTTATTCCAAATAAACAATAAAAAGGGAGCTGGAGATGTCGCTCAGAGTGAAAGCCTTATGTTGAATCCCCAGTACAGAAAGTGAGTGAATGAATCTTTAACATGGCCTCCTTCACCTCTTCAGTCTCATTTCGCATCTCACTCTTCAGTCCCTGTACCCAGTCGCAATGTGCTGTCCCAGCACTCTCCTGCAACACCTTTCAAGCACAAGCTTGTCCTTAGACATCATTTTATGCCCTAACTAGGCCTACTTCATGTTCCTTGAAACCAAGAATATCTGCTGGAGTTCATCGTAACAGCCACTACCTCAAGGCAGTCTTCTGAACTTTAAGAGTGAATTAAATCCCTTATCGCACCTCATTGTATAATGTGCATACCATGTATAAAGTTGTAACATTATATTTATGTGATTGATGTTTCTTTACCCGCAAAGCTAATACATGAAGCAACCAAGAACTAAAATGAAAAATCTCATTTACATGTACAAGGAAAAGCAATGGACAATCAAATACACATTATCATTTTAATCAGTTTACAAGTAAATAAAGTGTAGGACATTTCTCTTTGTTAAAAGTTCAAAACAGGGTCAAGTAAAATCATTGCTTTGTCCTTGTCGTTTCTGACTGCTGCTACAAGTTAGCATTATTAATTATATAAAAGTTCAGCAACCTTTCAGTTAAATATAAAGTGGAAAGCTTCATTGTTACATGAGCAAGAAATTTACAATTATAAAGGTATAGTTAGTAATATGTAATTACAAGCAAGTGATTTTTCTAAGATATAAGTAAAAAAATAAAGCCAACTCTGTAGCCACAAATAAAAATAATCTTTCGTAGTATTTTCATGTACGGAATGTATTCCTTCAGATTCACTTTCTTATACACCAATCAACAAAAGAATATTTTAAGATAAGCACTTTCCTCCACAGACAGTGTTGAGGGACTGTACAATGGAAACTCTCTCAGAAACAAAAAAAAAAAATTAGTAATTATATTTCACAAATCTTTAAAAATGTTTAAACCCACTGATGCACCTATTCTACAAGTAAAAATCTACACTAAAGTAACAGATATATTTACATATGGCATAGGAATTTTTCAGTGCACTACCATGAAAGCAAAAGATGAATTTAGCCTGAGTCCTTTATAATAAATAGCTAACAAGTGTAATGAATGCCCCTGCCCTCTTGTTCTACTATTTTTTCCCTGTATTTTCTAAATTCATTAATATTCTAATCCTCCTCAAAGCAGGCACTCAAGAAGATATATTAACAATCAATCCCTTTACTGCTATTCTTCAGAAGTGTCTTTGTGCTTGTTCTTAGTCTTTAAAGTGATGTTATTAGATATATCATTCTGCTTACCACTTTCTTCCTGTGGGTTTACCTCTATTCTCATTACTCCATGAACTGGTTCTAAGTGGTATAATAATCTATTCGGTGCATCCAATACAATTTACCTATCCACTCTCTTAATGATGAATACTCACTATGACAACTCAAAGATACCAAAAAATCTTCAAGTGAGCATCCTCATGTATATTTTCTTATGAAACCATGAGAGAATTTTTGACCATGCTTTTAGGAGCTAATTAATAAGTTCTTGGATATAAGGATAATTTATATGACCAGCACTGGATTCTCGAGGATGGCTCCATTAGCGTTCATTTCAAAACAGATCATAGAAGGTTTTAAATGGCCTTATTTCCCCAACTATCCTTGTCATTATCCAATTTTTAAATCCTTGATACTACACATATAAGGTGATATATCAATATGAGTATCACCAATTATTTATGATTTTTGTGTTGATTATGTGCTTCTGCTTTTTGTAAATAAAAATCAGGTGATACAACTGCTATTTTCTAACACATAATTTTCTTTTAACGTTTGTAACAAAAGTGCATAAACTATATATTCCAAATAAATTATGTGAATATAAATCTAGGCCATAATGAAACTAACACACTACTACTTCTTGACATGACATAATAACAGGAATATAGTTACAAAGCTACTACAAACAACAAAAGCTAAGGAAAATCTACGAAGCAAACACTATTTTCAGATTTGGAGACACAAGTCCTTCAGAAATGTAAGGTCAACTTACACTTCACTGACCAGAGAAAAAAACAACCAGGCAGGATTTGAAGCTACACTGAATTGCACAGACAGAAAAAGAACTACAAGGAGTCTAAGGTGGAGAGAAATTTCAAAGCAGACTACTGCCAAGGAAGGAGTCAGGCAGAGAAGAAGCTCCAGAAAGCTGCACTGACTCTGAGGTTGAGTAACAAACTATTCATGCTTATGATAAATCTTAATAAGGTACAGCCAGGGCGCCGAGAGTTAAAGAATTTCCAGAACTAGTACAAAGCTAGAAATACAGACCCCACTCGACACTGAAGAGAGGGTATAGTGTTGACTTATTTCTTGGCCCATGTCTGAGACACAGATGATTCAGCAGGGACCTAGAGCAGTCAATAGTGAAGCTAACTGGCCCTAGCCTAGCAGCCACCCCAAGCCAGACTTAGCAAAACAGAAGCCTACAAACAAGCCTTAAATCACAGGACTGATCCACAAGTAACTCACAGGCCTATAAAAGTAGCATAACAATCTAAAAAAGAATACAATAAAATTAAGGACTTAATATATAATCCACTATTTCTGATACTACTGTATTTAATTAATACCAGTATCCATAATAATTAATAATATGCAACATTTATATAGGAATAAAATTCATCTAAAAGCTGACCAAGAAAATGAAGAGATTATAGAATCAACACATAAGAGCACTAAAATTATCTCTATTATGATAAACACTATCAAGGATTTAAAAGAAAATAACATAATGAGATATAAACTGTAACATCTGAAATTTTCAATAGATGAAAATAAAAGCAACACAGAAAGAAAAAAAACAACTAACTTGAAACCATAGCAATAAAAAAAAAATCTAAAATCAAATACAAAGAGAAAAGACCAAGAAAAAAACAGATATCAGAGACCTGTGGGACAAGATCAAAAAGTCTGACTGACTTGTAATTGGAGTCCAAGAAAAGAAGGGAAGGAGAGGGACAAGAAAATAATATTTAAAGAAGTGATGATGAAAATTTTCCAAAATATAATGGAAATTACAAACCCACGTAAAGGAATTTTAATAAGGTAAACACAAGGCAAGCCACGCTCAAATATAATCAAATACCATGAAAATACTATAAATTAGAAAAGCAGTCAGAGAAATGGAATTTAGGTGAAAAAAAGCTAAACACTCTAAATTGCACAAATTTAGATATACATAACAGAGTGAGATTAAGAACCAGACGGCTGACTTGCAAGCAATCACTTCTAAAAGACTCTAAGCCTGGAAATAGAGAAAATGCTTGCCAGTGCTCCTCTACAGCTTATGGCTAACTAAATGACAAAGAAGTGGCTTAATAAGGCATGCAGTGCTTAAAGTAATTTCACTATCACCCACCGCAAGGGACCACTGAATTGCATCTGAGGAAGGCAGACCAAGTCAACTGCAAAGCTTCTGTTCACTTAGTAGGTTATACAAGTATAAAGGCCACTACTTACCTACTCAAATCAATAGAAGAAAGGGTAGGTAATGCTGCTATGTAACAGATTTCTTTATCATTAACTTGTACTCTGCTAAACACTGGCTAAATAAAGAAGAATTACTTGAAGAGGGGTTAAATAGCCTGCCTAGAGCAGCTGTTGTCTTAGTCCACACATAAATCTAGGAATGGCAAAAGCAGTTGTACAGATATAAAGCTTAAACTGGTCTCTTCCTCTCAGTTTGACATTTTACTCCACATGCAATAAAAGCCAGCAATATCACTGGGTACTTTCAAATATAAAGAGTATTTAAGTTTTGTTTTGTTTTTACCCATTGTCCTTTATCTCCTTGAAGTTTACTGAAGAAAAGCTTTAGTTCTCGAACAGTCAAATTATAGCTAGCCAACACTCCCAGCATGTCAACTAAAAGATCTGGAAACAAAAGAAAACAGTAAATTAATTAAAGTATTTCTATTTCTTAAAGAGTTAAAATACATATGTTTATTTAAGGGTTTGGAACATGCTCACATATTTGTCATACAATATTGCCAAACAAAATTCTAAAATTACTTAAGAATAAAACCTTTATTTATTCATATACATGGAGCTATCAAAATGTCATACCTGCGATCATATTGTCAACTTTTTCAATTTTCACAAGGACTTTTTCAACAAGGCCTACTTCTGTGCAAACTTGAAGATTTCGTATGCTCTTCTTTAGAATGGCTGTAAACATGCTCCAGACTTCTGCTTGGCAAGTAATGTCACATTTTTCCAGTAGGTCTACCATGCAGATGATACTCTCACCTTCCTGGATGATGAAATTCATCTCCAAATCAAACTGCCCTCCTACCAGCTTCAAAAGGAAAAGCAAAAAACACATTAAAGGCATTAGAGTTCTTCTTCAATGTCTGTGTAACTTAAAACTTTAGATTGACAATAATTACCCACACACATTTCTCCTGACTCTAAAAAAAAAATTTCTTATCTTTAGAAAGCACAGTTGTGAAAAACATAGCTTTTAGTCATCAAATTTAGATAGCACAAAGTCACATGAGTAGAATAACATAAATATTTTTCAAAACAAAGTCTACCTTTAAATCGCTAACTACTTCCCTGTTACTAATAAAGATATAAATTAGCTCTAATTGCCTCTAATTCAATTTTCATTCATGAATCATCAATTCTTTAAACTATACACAGCAACCAAAAGTTTCTTTGCTACCTAAGAAGGGTAGAAACTAACAGCAAAACATCAAAAGCTCAAGGGGATGCAAAACTTAAGAGCTTGTATTTGTCAAGTTCTGGTGTATTACATCCATTCACTTTTATCATTCTCCTTTCCTGACAGTAATCAGTATAATGTGCACAGTTTACTTAATCAAAGTCAGCTTTTAGCAAAATTTATTTTGTTGATGTTACATAGAAATATCAACAAATGTTAGAAAAATACATCCAGATAAAACTAGACTGACCTATTCCTACCCTGCTATCTCTCCCTGCCCAGGAAAGTTCTGAAAACTTTCAATGAATTCCAATTGCCTAAAGAAACTGGAAAACTTCAGAATTTACTGATGGAACAATTGTTAGCAATTGTTTACATGCACTGAAGCCCTGGGCTTCATCCCCAGCACCAAAATAAAAAGAAAAACTTATTTTAAAAAATTACTTTTGTAGAGCTATTCTTTTTTAACTATTTGGTGCAAAATGAACTGTAGTTTAGGTATTGTTGAAATTTGTTGTTTGATATTGAAATATATTCTTAAATAAAAGTGATATGTTAAACATCATTTTAATGTGCATTTCTTGCCTTAGGTTTTCTTTGCTAATGACTTATTATTAATTTTACATTTATTTTAGACTATGGAAATAATGTTAAACAAAAAACAAATTAAAACGATTATATTTTGAGTTCAAAATTAGTCACAAAGCAGCAGAGACAACTTACATCATCAACAACACTTCACCCTAGAGCTGCTAACAAGATACAAGGTAGTGGTGGTTCAGAAAGTTTTGCAAAAGAGACAAGAACCTAGCAGATGAGGAGTGTACCAGCCAGCCATCAGAAGTGGACAAGACCAATTGGGAGAATCACCAAAAATGATCCTCTCATAAACACAAAAGAAGTTGCCAAACAACTTAACACCGACACTTAAAGCAAATTAGAAAGGTGAAAAAGCTGAATATATGGGTGTCTCAAGGGCTGACTGAAAATCAAAAATCTTGTCAATTTTGAAGTGTTGTCTTCTCTTATTATATACAATAACAAAACACTTCTTATCAGAACATGACATGTGACAAAAAGTAGCTTCTATACAACGGGGGACAGCCAGTTCAGTGGCTGGAATAAGAAACAGCTTCAAAGCACTTCTCAAAGGCAAACTCAAGGCCAAAGCCAAACATCTAAGTAAGATCCTGGCCACTGTTCAGTAGTCTGCTGCCAGCCCAAACCACTCTAGATTTCTGAGTCCTGGAAAAACCACTGTATCTGAGATTGTGTTCAGCAAATCAATGAGATGCGTGGAAAATTACAACGCACAGCAAGCAGTGTTCAACAGAAATACCTGACTGCACTTTGCACAACCAGCAGCTCAAAAATTGAATGAATTGGCTACAAAATTTTGCTTCATCCACCATATTCACCTGACGATTCAACTACACTTCTTCAAGTATGTCAGCCATTTTTGCAGGGAATACACTTTCCCAACAAGCAGGAAAGTAGAAAATGTTTTCCAAGGGGCTGGAAGAATAGTAAGTGGTTCTTGTCCAGCAAGCGAAAGGCCCTGAGTTCAATTCCCCAGCATCATGTAAACTGGGCATGGTGGTGCACACGTGAAATCCCAATACTCAAGGAGCTGAGGCAGAAGAATTGCATTTGAGTTGGAGGCCAGGTGGGCTCCATCATGAGTTCAGAACCACCCTGACTACCAGAGCGAGACAGTGTGTCAAAAATATATTTTCGAAGAGTTTGTATAATAACAAAGCCTGGATTTTTCTCCCTCAGGAAATAACTTATTTCTCACTAGATAAAATGTAAGAGTTATAACAATCCTAAGAAAGATACGTTTGAACTTAGCCACAAATCAAAAAACTTGAAGTTCACAGTTTGAAATCACACTTTTACACCAACTTTAATAAATTTTAAAAATAAACTTCACTGTATCTATGTAAGATATGTCACATCATCTTTACTGTATTTTTTAAAATCTGTCAAAAAATAAACATGAGTCACCTATACTTCTTTTCAATTAGCTTCTCATTATTCATTCCTAAATCTAACAATAGAGAAGAGTCAGAAGAAAATAAACTTTACAAAACAAAACCCAGCAACTCATAAAAGAATAGTAAATATGCCAAGGTAAGGGTTTGCTCCAGGAAAACAAGCAAAGTTCAAAACTAAGAAATCAACTAAAAGTCCTTCCAGCAAAGAATTAACATGTGTCCCTCATTCTGCCAAAAAACATACAAAAGCATAAGACTGAAAAAATGAAAACAAACAACATGAAGAGCTGCATCTATTTTCAGGGAGACAAGAACCTCTGGCAAGCACAGTGATAAAGACATTTGCTTTTCGGTGGGGGGGGGGGGGGGGGGGTTAGTCTGGCAAGATTTTTGTACATAATCCTTTGTATCATTAAGTACCCAGCAGCATAGAAGATGATAGTTGGGCTTCTGCTAAAATTCTCAGTCTGACGGTGTCAACCCTCCTTAGCCCCAATGGTCCTGGCTAGGCTTCACTCTCTACTCCTCTTAGACACTTGAGAGCCATTTATTGCTTTACAAAATATCCCATTCTACTTTAAAAAGCTGGAATAAATTATACTGTCTACAAATAGCTGCCATAAATTATATTGTCTGCAAATAGAGTGTCTACAAATTTTTAAATACATAGCTCAAATAATAAATCTGACAGATAGACATTTCATTTTTGATTTATGACTATTAATAGCTTCTTTTGTCTTTAACTTTGTATTTTGAAACAACTTCAAGCATTCAAAAGTGTTGCAAAAAGAGTACAGAGTTCCTATAACCCTTCACTCAGCACCTCTTAATACAGATGTAACATATTACATTACCATAGCACGATCACTAAAAAAAAAAAAACAGGAAATTAAAATTCATAATACTATTAGCCAATATACAGACTCTACTAGAATGCTGAGACTTGTCACATTAATGTCCTTGTTCTGACCCCACATCTAACCCAGCATCACCTTACACTGTTCTAAGCAGTAATAGTTATGCAGGCTTTCTTTGATTTTCATGATTCTGACATCTTTGAAGAATACTTCCCAGTTATTTTATAGAATGCCTCTTAATTTGAAAGTTTTTCATGTTTGTTTTTTTTTTTTTGGCAAGAATACCACAGAAGTGGTACATGCACTTCTCAGTATACAATTTCAGACAGTACCAGAGGTCGATATGGGTAACCACCAGGTCAGTTAACTTTAACCATTTGGTTAAGGTGATATCTAACAGATCTTTCAATTTTATTTCTTTTATGGATAATTAAGTTTATACAAAAAATAATATTTGAAAGTAAATTAAATGTAACTGTCCACAAAATTTGGAGCAATGAAGGGTTTTTCCAAGTTTATTTAGATATCGCGTCCCTTTCCCTTCCTTCTTCTGAGAACAGTTTATTCATTTCAGATTCACATTTTTTAATTGGGTCTTCAATTTTGGAGGGTCTATGTTGTTTTCAGTTCTTTGCATATTCTTGGTGACAGACCTGTCTGAGGAATGGTAGGAAAAAAATTTTCTCATTCTGTAACTGACCTCGTCATTGTGTTCACTGATTTTACTATTTCTGTTATTGTTTTGTTTTGCTGTGCAGAAGTTTAATTTGATATAATCCCATTTATTGATATTTGGCATTATCACATGTGTTCTGGGTGTGTTATTGAGCAAGTCTTTGCCTATGTCTTCAAAAGTTTTATCTATTTCCAACAAGTACACTGTTTTCATCTTAATATCTAGATCTTCTGCATATGACTAAACAATTTGCACAGCACCATTTGTTAAAGAGGTTATCTTTACTCCAGCGTATGTTTTTGGCCTCCTTCTTAAAGATCAGATAGCTAAAGGTACTCAGGAATGTTTCTGCATCCTCAGTTAGGTTCAACTGATCCACCTGTCTGCTTCTGTGCCAGTATCATGTGGTTTTTATTACTGCTGCTTTGTAATATAATTTGATACTTACCTCCTGCTTTTGTTGCTTAGTATTGTTTTGGCTCTTTCTGGGTCTATTTTGGCTCTCTTCCGATTCTATATAAATTTTTGATTCATTTTTTTCTAGTTCTGTGAAAAACGCTGTTGGTGTCTTGATTGGGATTGCACTGAGCCTTATAGAAGTTTTTGCAGTATGGTTATTTTGACAATATCAATTCTTCTGAGGCAAGAACAGAGGAGATGTCTTTCCATTTTCTAAAATTCTCTATTTCTTTTTTTAGAGTACTACTGAGTTCAGTTTAAAAGTTCTTCACTTTCTTAATTAGGTTCCGAGGTGTTCATTTTTGTTGAGGTAATGTGAGTGGGATTGCTTTTCTCATCTTTCTCTGTGTTTTCATTGTTGCTAAAGAGGAACACTACTGATTTTTGTGTACCGATTATATATCCTGCAGCTTGGCTGAATTTGTTTATTGGTTCTATGTGGGGACACACGGGACAAAAATGGCGCTAGACAAATGCCTCAGGGGTGGTGACAAAATGTTTTTCTCCCTCGTGGACAGTGCATGATCATAATGTAGTTGATGTTTAAGCCTAATACATGCTGGCATGAATAAGTGGTTAACTGGCTAAAGTTTCACTTACATGAGGGCCACGTCAAATTACTTGTCCCCTCCTTCTTACGACATATTTCCCAATCCTATATAAACTTCTGTACTTCCTGAATAAAGTGAGTTCCTGCTTGACTAAACTCCCTGTCGCGACTGAGTGTCTCTCAGGACTTGAGAGGCTGGGAAACAAGCAACTGCGCACTCACCGGCCTCAGACCCTATCTACGGACAGAAGACCTCCCCA
Source organism: Ctenodactylus gundi (assembly GCA_004027205.1). NCBI lineage: Eukaryota > Metazoa > Chordata > Mammalia > Rodentia > Ctenodactylidae > Ctenodactylus > Ctenodactylus gundi. Next base: position 15,975 of record PVKB01001133.1, on the reverse strand, counting down.
CCCTCCCCCACCCCTCACCCGGCCATTCTAAGTGTCTTTTTATGGAGTTTTAGGGAGGACTTTTGTAAAAGAGCATAGTATCTGCAAATAAGAAGAGTCTGGTTTCTTCCTTTGTTATACATATTCCTTTATTCCATTATCTTGCTTGATTGCACTAAGGTTTCAAACATTATACTGAATACAAGGGGCAGGAGTGGACACCCTTATCTTGTTCCAAACTTGAGGAGAAATGCTTTCAGTTTATCCCCATTTAGGATGATGTTGGCTATAGAAATGTCATAAATTGCTTTTATCAGCTTAATGTATAATCCTTCTATACCTCTTTTCATCAGAGTTTCGATCAGGAAGAGACACTGTATTTTGTCAAAGGCCTTTTCTGCGTATACTAAGACGAATGTGTGGTTTTTGTCCTTGCTTTTGTTAGAGTGGTGTATTATATTAATTTAGGTAAACCAGTCTTGCATCCTGAGATAAAGCCAACTTGGTCGAAGTGTACGATCTTTGTCAAAGTGTTCATCTTTGTCTTTTCTGATCTATTATTGTTTGAAATCTGCAGTGTATGAGAAGAGTATAGATACTCATGCTTATGATTGCAAATTTTTCTATAGGGTTTCTTGGTCATAAAAACTTTTAATTCTCCTTCAATTATCAGAGATAATTTTGCCATATAAAACAATTTGGGTTGACATTTTCTTTCTTTTAAAGCTTGCAAAATTTCATTCCAGGCTCTTCTAGCCATTAAGGTTTGCATTGAGAAATCTGTAGTAATTCAAGTGGGTTTGCCTTGGTAGAATAACATCTGTATTCTCTTGTTGATTTTAATATTCTGTGCTGAATTTCTGAGGTTATGCTTAATATGTGATATGGCAAGGTCAGATTCTCATCAAGGTTATTTGGAGTTCTATAACCTTCTTGAACCTGAATATTAATTACTTTTTCAAGATTCAAGAAATTTTCTGCCATGATTTCAAGTAATAAAATTTTTACACCTTTTGTTATCCTCAGCTCTTTCTCCCACATCCATATTTCTGAGGCTGGTTTTCTCTGAATCATCCATCAGCTGTTATATCCAGTTACTTTGCTTACTTCTAATTTTGGTGTCATACATGATAATGGCATTTATTTCCTCAACCTTGTCTTCAAGGTCTGAATTTCTGTCCTCACAATGATCAAGCAAACTCCCCCTGCTTTCCAGTGAATTTTTCAATATCCTGTTCTTCAGCTAGATTTCTTTTTAGATTTTCGACTTCTCTATCAACATGACCTGGTTTTTATTTGTGTCTTCTATTTGTTCAATAAGCTTTGTATTCATTAGAACCATCACATATTTAGTAAATTCCTCTTTAAGCCTGATGACTGATACTGGTATTTCTTTAAGAATGTCTTGTTTGTTTGAACTGACTGTTCCCAAAAATCAAATCAACTGGTCTATTTGGTTTTTACTTCTTTTCCTAGAGTTCCACTATTTCAGGGCCTACAACATTGGCCTCTGGGGTCTCAGGTATTTCTAGGGTTGTCCTATTGCCTCTCTTCCCACAATTCTATAGTTTAGGGACTTTACTTCAGTGGACTAGTGAGCGGTTTCCTTGAATGTGTATGAGGGTTTGAGGGGAGCTAAAAGTCCACTGAGTTCTACACCGAAAATAGGCAGTGTGGGGAGAACCTATCAGGCAAAAGGACTGCAAGGTCAAGCCCAGCCAAGGCAACTTAGTGAAACTTTGTCTCCATAATAAAAAATCAAAATCAAAAAAAGGCTGTGGATGTATGTCAATCGCAGACTATTTGCCTGACAAATGTGAGCCCCAGAATTCAATCAACAGTACAAACAAAAAATTTAAAAATTTAGTAATTCAGAATATACTAGACTTCTAGGTTCTAAACTGTTGAAATGATAATATACAGGATATAAATGATAACAAGTCAGTGACTTTAGCCCAAAAAGTCATTTTGTATGAGTATAAAGTGAATCAATAATATTAATATAACTTTTTCCCCCCCACTATTTTTATTAATATAACTTTTTCAAGTGCCTGAAGTACATAATAGAAAATATAGTGGTCCTTTAAACACCTCTGATACCAACCACAAGCATAAAACATCTAAGAGTTAACACTTAAATGTGTAAGACTTGTAAGATAAACATCTAAATTTGATAACTGAAGTGATGAGTTTCTATGTGGCAATATTAAATATTGTAATTGTTATCTTTCATATATAAATTCAGCACAAACCATTAAAATTTCAATATCACTATTTTTTGAAATCTGACAAGATGCTTCTAATTTCTATCTTAGAAATTAAGAATTTAAAGTTACAAAGAATTCTATACAAAATAGAAATGGAATTATTAAATGATAAAATAGTCGTTATAGTCATATGATATTAAAAATAACTGATGCAATAAAAAGAATGTCATCACAAGTATGGATTAGGGCTGTGACAATTTTCATTTTAAGAAATTAAGGTTAAATCCTTATTTCATACCATTTGCCAGAATAAATTCCAGATAGAAATCAACCAATAGGGTGAATATACAACCTAGAAAATGGAAGTGTTTGTAAACCACACATACAAAAAAAAGGTTACTGCTGAGACTTAATATGAATTCAAAAATCTCAACAGAAAAAAAGCAAAAGCAATCTAATTTAAAAATGGACAACAGACTTTGACATTTTTCCTAAGAAAACATGTAATAGAATACCAATAGACAACACATGCAACAATGCTCATCATCACAAGTCATCAAAAAAGATCCAAATAAAAAAAATGAGATCCATCATCTTATTCTAGCAAAAAAAAAAAAAAAGGATATAATGGAAAACACTAAAGAAAAGGTACTATGAGAATGTGGAGAAAAAAGAGTCAACACACTCTGTTGGGAAAATAAACTAGTATAGCCAGTACAAAGAACACTATGGAAGTTTACCCCCAAAATAAAAACAGCACTAACAGGGACTGCGGATGTAGCTCAGCAGTTTAATCTCTTGCCTAGCAAGAACAAACCCCTCAGTTTGATTCCCAAGCATCATATAATAGCTAGGCATTGTGGTACATGCCTGTAATCCCAGAACTGGAGAGGCTGAGATAGGATTGCCATGAGTTTGAAGCATGCTTAGGCTACACAGTGAGTTGAGAACCAGAGTGGATGACAAAATCAGATCTTGTCTCCAAAAGAAAGGCAAGAAAGAAAGAGAAAGAGAGAGAGAAAGAGAGAGAGAGAGAGAGAGAGAGAGAGAGAGAGAGAGAGAGAGAGAAACAGAGAGAGAGAGGGAGGGAGGGAGGGAAAGGAAAGAAGGAAAAGAAAGAGGAACTTATGAAAGAAAATAAATTAAGTGCATCACAGAGACATTTGCTTTGCCATGTTTGTTATGGCCCTATTCACAATAACCATATCATGAGCAACACAAATTATCAACGAATGAAAAAAATGTGGACATGCATACAAGGAAATATTATTCACACATTAAGAAATCATTAAATTCTGTCTTTGTGACAACTAGGTGAAAACTGGAAGGTGAAACAAACCAGAAACAAAAGGAGAAATATGGCATAATCTCATTCACCTGTGAAATATAAAAACATTGATCTTTCAAAATATGACATTGAAATACTGAACTTTTAATCTGAACAGATAGTTCCAGAAAGCAACACAGTAATATTAACTAAATTTATAAAAATGTTAAGCCAAAACTATCTTTAATTAAATGTAGGCAGAAATGACGTACAGTCATTAAGATTAAGAAAAGTTAATGGGAAAAATTCAAAAATTGAGAAAGTCATTTCATAAAGTTTAGATTTCAGATCTGGTAAAGTTATAATCTATTTTAGCATTTGAAATGCCCAGATCCATTAACCTCAGTACACTTCGGAAGGCAATTTTAAAGAATTACCACGAATACACCAATCCATAGAAGATAATGAAAATTAAGAAGTGACAGAATCCTCAGACACAAGAAAAAAAGGTTCAGAAAGGTAGCCAAATGAAACCTGTAAGACCATTAAAAACTAATTATTCTACATAATGTATACAGTGATATGCAATCCCAAAATAAGTAAAAGATAAAAAAGATATTATTAAAATCATTTAGACATAATAGTGAACAAGACAAAAAGACAAATGCATCAGTATTTTCTAGAAGACAGAAACTGAGCATTTTCCACTAATGAGGCCCTTCCTCGAACACTCACACTTACCCACACACATACACAAACAAACCCCACCCAGACTTTATGTAATATAAGACCAAAAAACAGTTTTGAAACACTTTACTGCCAAGAAAATAAAGTCTGCAGAAAACACTATAAAATTCCTTCCAACAAATATTATGCCCTCTGTGCAGAGCTAAATGGCTCAAAACCTTGTTTGAACCACCTTAAGAGACCTCACCTTCACCTTAATATTACATCAATCTTTCATTCTGATATGTGTATATTACCATCAGTAACCACCCTTCCAAGAAGCTAGAGAATTATTTTTTGAAAGTAATTTCTTAAAAAGCCCCCAATATTGCACCAGCTTTTAAATTAAGTTTATAGTATGAGAGTAATATCCAGACAGGTGTTTTAAATATTCTTCCATTGCATTAAAAATTATAAAATATGCCTTTCAAGGAGAAAATTGATGGCAGAAATTTGTACATACAAATACGTGGCATATTTGATATACTGCGTGTATGCATATCTATTATACGTAAAAACCATGCAGAGAATCTACAGTATGTCATGTTAACCCTTTCTAATAGCTATTTGAAGCTGATCAACCTTTAAAACACAAATTTATTTCCAGTGACAGGGATCACAATCCAGGTCTGGGCACTGGCTAGTTATTAACTGAGCTGTAGTAATGGCTCTGCACTACAAAATGTAATCTTCCCAAATGTCACCATAAGTTATGAATATCTGAGCAGCCTAATGCACTTTACTAGCCATGAAATGTGAAAATGTAATCTTATTACCTTTTTATGGTTGTATTTTTTTAATAATGTAGCCTAGAAACTGATGTATAGTCTTTTTCTTCATTTTAGCATGATTTGGTCTCCTCTACTATATAGAACATTTTTCAAAACTCTCATTTCAACATATTTTAGTCTTGGCTTAAACTTCATAAACAATTTTTATAGCAACCTTCAGGGTGGCATAACATGCTTTCTACAGGATGCAGTTTAATGTACAATATTATAAAAAGTTTAAGACATCTTATTCAAAAAATCCAAATAAACCTTTGCAAGTGTTGTATCAAGATTTTAATTAGGTTTGAGGATTGTTTTTGCTTCTCAACAATTATACTAACAAAATGACTAAAGCTAAAATCAGTCACTAAACTATCACTTGTATTTTCATTTAAAAAAGACATACATAGAGACCAAAAGTAATCTTCTCTTCAAAAGATTTATAAAACTGGAAAGACTGTAAGTCACTGAACACTGTAATACTTCAAAACATTGCCATGGTATGTTACCCCCGGATCAGTCAGTGGAAACTTGTTAAATGTTTCCTCAACAAGGATTAGGTATAACAGAAAAACATTGGGCAGGGTACAACTTCTCCATCTGATGATAACTAGACACTTTACTTCATATGACCTATCTAGAAATGTCTAAATCCTTTGACTCTGAACTTCTGTACTTATTTGTTAAATAAACTAAGTTTATTTATCCTGTGCCTGCTAAAAATGCTCTTGGTATTTTGTTTTTGGTTTTCTTACTTGTCCTGGTGATTGAGCCCAGTGCCATATGGCTGAGCGACAGCCTCAACTCTTTTAATTATTCTGTATTTTGAGATATGGTCCCTGAGGTCTAAGCTGCCCAAGCTGGGCTCAAACTTAAATTCCTGCATCCATCTGCCAGTGTACTGAGATTACAGGCCATGCCATCATGCCCAGAGCAGTTCCTTTTATAAGAGCCAGTCTCAGGGTATTTAATTTTGCTCAAATCCATTCCTATGAAATGGGACCTTGTACATGTTTATTATCAGTAGAAACAGTAATAGGAAGAGTTCAGAAACAACTACAATGCATAGCATAGACTGCACTGATGTCCAATTCGCATTTTCTACTTTCATAACAGAGTTTTCTAATTCAGTATATGAAGCCCAGAAAAAAAAATCACTTCCCAGCTGTCCCTGAAACCAGCCATACAACCAAGTTCTTGCAAGAGGCAGCAACATATGCAACGAAAGATGCAGAAACAAAAGAACTAGAGAAACCATCTCAGAATCTAAGCACTGGATCTATAGATCCTGACAAAGAACTGCCACAGCAGCCCATTACCCAGACACTTCCTGAAGGGCAAATATACTTCTACTTTGCTAATCAGCTATTATTGACCTCTCGGTTGTCTCAACAGAAAACCTGACTGATATATGGGGTTATTGGCTGCAATGTCTCAGACTTTGAAAAACACATTTATAACTGTTTCGAGTTATACATACATACAATATATTCCTTTTGCTGATACAAAATCAGGTGTTAACTGATCAACAGTAGGCACCACATTTGACTTGGCTTTGAGAGGCAGATATGTGTTCTAAAAAGTTTAGAAACAAAAATGAAATAACCTATTCCTTAACTATAGTCTTACCGGAAGCTTAACAACTGTTCTAAATATGCCCCCTGTTGTGAACTGAATTGTGTCCCACAATAAATTGAAGTCTTAACCTCCAGTACTACAGAATGTGACCTTATTTGGAAATAGGGTTGTTGTAGATATAATTAGTTCATATGATGTTATCAGATGGTCCTTAATCCAATATGACTGATTTCCTTATAAAAGGAAAAATCTGCATCCACACGCACACACAAAGGGAGAATGCTAGTTAAGATGAAGACAGAGTTCCTGGTGATGATTCAACAAGCGGTTGAAGATTGGTAGTAAACCTCGAGAAGTTAGGAAAGACACACAAAATAGAGGCTCACAATTCTCACAAAGAACCGATCTACTTACCCACACATCAGTTCGCACTCCTAGCCTACAGAACTGTGAAGAAATCAGTTTCAGCTATTCAATTTCTGTTCCTTGTCACACAGCAAGGGGTAACTCACAAAGCCCCCGTAACTTTTCGTGTTCATTTTTTGTGCTGCTCACTACAATCCTGAGGAGTGTTCTCAAATGTTCTTAGAAAAGTTAGACCACGGGCGGGCCTATAATCCCAGTACTCAGGAAGCTGAAGCAGGAAGATGATAAGTTCAAAGCCAGCAGGGCTACATAATGAGATCATGGCTAGCCCAACACATAGCAAGACCTTATCAAAATAAATAAATAAAATAAAGCCAAACCAGACTGCAACCCAGAATTTCTGGTGTGCCTACTTGCTCCCAAAACCTTCTTTTAGAGCAAAAACATTAACTCAGGGAGACCAGGGTAGATAGAGCACAAGTTTGAGCTCAGCCCAGGCAACTTACCTAGACTGTCACAAAATAATCTTTTAATCCACTATTATCCTACATAAATAGGGTTGTGACTGGTACTCAATTTCTCAAAAATAAACAACATACAAAAGTAATCATTTTTTTAAAAAGCAAAGAAATGGGCTACATTGAAGTTAGGATAAGGATATTTATCTGACAAGAAAAAGAAATATCAAGGTTCTATTACTAACATGATATTGGATATATACATATTTTTTAAATTCTCATAATTTTAACTATTTTCTATATTTTATACACATATTCTCAGTATGTTTGACACAATTCACAATTTTAAAAATTGTTTCCATTTTAAGATATCACAAGACCAGGTATCAGAGAGATACCTAAATCCAAGCTAGGTGAGCACACGCGATACAAGATTCTCTCCAATAAAGTGCCACTAAAAATAAACTCACAATCCAAAAAAAAAAAAAAAAAACATGACAGAGCAGCTTAACATGAAAAGGAGTCAGTAGGTACAATAATAGCAACATAGATTAAGATCTTCAAATTATAAGGTCAAATTTATAAAATTATAGTACAGGTATATTATGATACAATAACTTTTTAATACCATACTGATATGAAGTATTATGCAAAGAAAGATTACCAAGCATATATTACAAACTATAAATGGAACTTCTAAAATAAAAGCAGGGAGCTGGAGGAATGGCTCAGTGGTTAAATCACTTGCCTAACAAGCACAAAGTACCCGAGTTCAATTCCCCATCACCACATATGATGGATGTGGTGATGCATATTTGTAATCCCAGCACTACAGAGGCTGAGACAATAGGATTGCTCCGAGTCCAAGGATAGCCTGACTACATAGTGAGTTCAAGACCAGCCCAGGCTACACAGTAAAACCCTATCTCTAAATAAACAGATATAAATAAATAAAAAGCAGACATTTATCTGGGCCAGATGGCACAGACCTGTAATCCCAGCACTCAGGGAGGCTGGGACAAGAGCATCACAAATTCAAGCACAGTCTGAGTAACTTAATGGCTTAGGAAAACCCTGTTTAAAATAGAAAAAAAAAAATTTTTAAAAGGCTGAGTATGAATGTTAGTGTAAAGGCCTTAAGCTCAATCCTCAGTAACTCCCAAAAAAGCAGACACTGAAATGAAAGTTCTGGCTGGCATGGCAGAGCACACATGTAGTTCCAGAAACTTGGAAGGTGGAGGTAAGAAGTTCACTTGAGCCCAATAGTTCAAGACCAGCCTGGAAAAACATAGGAAAAGCCTGCCTAAAAAATAAAAATAAATAAAAATAAGAACCCGGGTGTAGTGGTGCACACGTGTAACCCCAGCAATCAGGAGGCTAAGGAGGGAGATTGCCATGAGTCCAAGGCCAGCCTGTGTTACACAGTAAGTTCAGGACCAGCATGAACTACAGAACAAGATTCTGTCTCAAAAAAAAAAGTCAACAAACAGATACAAGAGTTAAATATAAACAAACCAAGGATATTCCCAGAAAGCAGTAGAGAAAGACAAAAAGACAAGCAATATAAAAGAGAGAAGAGAGGTACGAGATGAGAATGAGTGCAGGCAGAACCACCACACACCTCCTGTAAAAAGTCCTACACAGAGGATCCAAACACAAATATTACAGGTATTAAGTAATGTCTGATTTCAGCCCAAAAATTTCATACATCATAATACTTACCTGTACCAGAATTCTAAATTTCTATAGGTAAAGATAGTCAAGTGTTTTTCCTCACTCTTCAAGAAAATTAGATAGGAAGCCCAAAACCAGAATATACAGGGAAATGAAGAAAAGTAAGCCCATCAAAATAAAAGATCCTATTGAAAAGCAGGCAAATGAAATCAAGAGGCAGTTCACTCATGAAGAAGTTCAAATGGCCAATAGATACATGATAAGATGTTCAACATCCTTAGCCATAAGAGAAATGCAAATCAAAACATCCGTAAGACACCATCTAACTCCACAGAGAATGGCCTATATCACCAAGTCAAATAGTAATCAGTGCTGGTCAGGCTGTGGGGAGAAAGGAACCCTCCTGCACTGCTGGTGGGAATGAAAATTCATACAACCACTTTGGAAAGCAGTATGCAGACTTCTCAAAAGATTGGAAATAAATACGCCCTTCGATCGAGCAATACCTCTCCTGGGAATATTCCCAAAAGAGTGCAAAACAACACATAACAGAGTTACATGTATACCCATGTTCATAGCAGCACAACTAACAACAGCTAAAATATGGAAGTCACCAAAATACCCATCAACAGACCAATGGATACACATACTGTGGTATTTATACACAATGGGATACTATGCATCTATAAAGTCCAACAGCGTGGAGACTTTTGCAGGCAAATGGAAGAAACTTGAGAACGTCATGCTAAGTGAAGTGAGCCAGAAACAGAAAGTGAAATATCGAATGGTTTTTTTCATATGAGAAACCCAGATCACAATTATCTCATGCAACTTAATGGGGAAAATAATGGGAAGTGGGGTAGGGTGGGAAGGGTAGGGCCAAATTGAGAGAAGGAAAGGTACTGTAACCTTGCCAAGATAAGTATGTGCACAAAATGCTCAAGATCACTGTAAACTTCAAATTTTGCACTTATACATATCAATAAAATGAGGGAAAAAAGAAATTAGAAGCTAAATACAAGGGGTATGAAAAAAGCAGTAAGCTTAATATGTATTATAATAATTATAAATGTAAAATATCATTGGAAACAAAGAATTTTTCAAGATACTCTACCCAAAGAACTTCATACAAATCAGCCAAAAATATTGTTGAATTATTAAGTACTAGCAGTCAAATCTACCACTTCAGGATCTAATTTGAATTCTAAAACGTTTTCACCCAAAGCAACAGTAAGGGCTGGATAAACAACTCATTCTCACTTCTCCCTTGCCCCTTCAGAATCGTAATTTTTAAATACTACGTCCATTTCCCATGGATCAGATCATTTATTCTAATATCACAAAATTTCTCCTTTAACACACCGTTTCTGGTTTCAAGATTTGCACAGTACATTCTCAAAGAGGAACTCAAGATATACTTCTGGGAACGATTCTGATTTCTCCAGCCTTAGCTAGAATGGTCCATATTTACTATCAATATTCAACTGTTTCTAACCATAAAGCAGGAGGTGTAGGGCTGTAGCTCTGCACAAAAATGCCCTGGGCTCAATCCCCCCAGTACCATTCAGAGAGAAAAAAAGCCTCTGACATTTATCAATAGATTTTTTTCCTTTTCTTCTCTCTTTTATCTTCCTCACCCTACCCTGACCCCTTTAGGGCTGTAAGAGTTTCATAGGAGTAGTTAATCAGCTATTTAATTATAACTGCTTTGAGAAACACTGACAATATAATGTGTTCATATTCTCCAAGCTTCTTTAAAATGGATAAATAACAAAGAACTGACCGAGTTTCAGAAAAACATTGACTAGAACTTTCAAAATGTTCAAGTAAATGGTTCAAAAAAAACCCCACTTTTATAGGAAATCAAGCCCAAGGCCTTCACACAGAGCTACGCTAGCAATTTTCTTTTTAATTTGAATTTTGAGACATGGTATCCCTATGTCACTAAGTTACCCAGGCAAGTCTTCAATTTCCATCCTTCTGCCTCAGCCTCCCACAGTGCTGAGATGACAGGCCTGCACCACTGGGCTCTGCTTACAATAATTATTTATAAGAATCAATTAAGTTGAGGAGTTGATAGCTAAGCTGCTTTCTCTGTTGATACAAAGTTTGGAAAAAGAAATGCTCAGCTTTCCAGCACCCTTAACATCTGAGTGATCACACAAAGTTTTGGTAAAAAGATTGTGAAAAACGCTAAAAGGTATTGTGGAAAAGCACTGGCTTATTGATGATGAAGAGAAGAGAAAGGGCCTTTTACCCTTGTACCTTCGTCCATCTAGGAAACAGACATAATATTCACAGAGGCAGCAGCTATCTTGGTATCACAAGGATTACAATTACAAAGACAGACAAAAAGCCAATGCATTAAGAATGAAAGAATAAGACAAGAAGTACCCAGTTCTTACACATTATTAGATAGAACCACTAATGTCTCCCTTCAAACTCCTTCGTCTGGAAAATGCAAAATATTTTAGTTTCAATAAGTTACTATTAGACACTTTTTCTAGTACTTCCAGCAGAACACAAACCTAAATATTACAGCCATGTTTGACAAATAGTGCAAAATCGAAAGCATGGGTGACCAGAAAAGCTATCTTAGACAACTCTGTAGTATAAATATGGTCATTCATTTAACTTAAGTAATTATAACTCATTTTGTGTCATGAAAAAAAATCTTATCACCATGATAACAAATCCAAATTAAACCAAATACAACAGAACAAAAATGATGAAAAACAATGCTTGTTCCATGAAACAGAAGTATCTCCAAATAAATACCAGAGCTGCCTTACTGCATTTGCCTAAATAATAGTGTGCTAAGGTTAATTTCAATGTAGTGTTACTAAAGCATCAAGCTTCCATGCATAAAGATAACAGTGAATATTCTAGGATCGAAAGAATAAAGAATTCAGATATTAAGTTTACTCAGTGAGATAATGCAAGTTCTGATAAAAGGCTGATTTTAAAGTCTAATAATAAAATTGAATATAGCCAGGAGTCTCTGAAAGTAAAAATTTACAGTAATGAATAAGTAAAGAATAACATACCACATAATACACTAAATCTCTAGTGAAAAAATGATTGAGAAATCATTTATTAGTTTTATGATTATTTTGAAAAGCAATCAAAAAATTTCCTATTTCAAATGTTCTTAGTTAAAATGCTTCAATGCAGTTATTCAGCTACAATGTAAGATTTAAACCCAGCTTGGTAGCAAAGGCCTAGAATCATCATACTCTAGAAGACTAAGAAGGGAGGACCTCAATCGTGAGCACAACCTGGGCAATGTTCAGACTTGGAGAGATCCTGTCTCAAAATCAAAAAATTCTTTAAAATGACTGGATATAGCTCAGCTATGGCCCTGGATTCAATCCCCAGTTCCAAAAAAATAACAAATAAATAAAATTTAAGGTAATTCAGTTAAGTAAATTTTGGTTTAAAATATATAAAACATGAGAACAACTACTACTGAGAATATTTAGATTAAAACTGAAAAGGAAGTCTCAATGAAAAAAATACAGTTGACACAGGAAGGCGACAATTTTACCAATGAAAAAAGAAAATAAAACCTCAAAAACAAAAATTTAGCCAGGTTTTAAAATCATATTCTATATCTATGCATTAAGAGGAAGACAGGAAAAAAGGTTCCAAGTAAGAGTGGCTAACAATATTTTAAGATGATGTTACACTCTATAATCCAGGATACTGGAAAGTTCTTTTCTTTAAATGTCAAATACCCAATTCACTCTGAGAGGAAGAAGGCATTTAGAACTCAAGAAAGAAGATGGAGACCCAATAATTCAAGTACTTACAAAAACATCTTCAACAAAATTATGTACAAGAAATAAAATATAAAGATACATGTTGTGGCAGTGTTTGTAAAATTAAAATATTGAAAGTAGCCCAAATATACAGCAATAGAAAATACATAAACTATGCAACCTCTATATTATGGAATATCATATATCTTTTATAAAGGACATAAATCTATATGCAATAGCATGTCAAGACATTTAAGACACACCACTCAAATTTTTTTTAAAGTTGAAAGACAGTAGTGTATACAATATGATCACACTTCTTTAAAAAGACACTTACACTTAAAGTAAAAAAACATAAAATTAAGCTCCAGCGTAAGTATTGGGCCAAAGCACATTGTATAGTTTCAGCTAGGTGTTCACTGATACAGCACTCCAGCATTCCTAAAGTGCAAATGGTAATTGTTTTGTCAACTACACCTACATCACAGATAGTAAGCCTAAAGCCTTATGAATTTAGATAAGGCAAGCCATTTAGATTTAATATCTACAGCTGGAGATGAAGCACAGCAGTACCCTGGGTTACATTTCCAGACACACGCGCGGAAGCGCGCGCGCACACACACACACCCACACACACACCCACACACACACACACAGTGGATTTATGTCTAAGTATTCACTTTTCAAACACACTTTTGGATTCAAATTCTGTTCTCTACATGGTTATCAAGACAACTGAGGAATTTATGTGTATTTCTGATTAAAATACTGTTCTCTACATGGTATCAGACAAATAAGGAATTAATATGTATTTCTTAATTACAAGAGCAAAATGTTATAACATTTATGAAAGGTATTAATTTTATATATAAAATGATGGAAAAGTAGAAAAACTAATGTGGAAATATAATTTTAACCATTGATAGTTAGGTATACATTTGGAAGATGACATTATCTTCTAAGGGCAAAAATAAAATGTTTACAGATAGGAAAAAAGTCTATAATGACTGAATGCAAGTAGTCTTGTGTAGGAGTAGAATCAATTGCAATGGGTGGGAAGAGAATTATGAGGAACATACCTGTGAAATCTCAACACTGGCAGACTAAGGCAGGAAGATAGCAGTGTCAAGCCCAGCCTGAGTAAACTTTAAATGACTTTTCCTGCCTCAAAATGAAAAAGTGGTTGAGTGGGCTACATAGTGAGTTCAGGATCAACCTAGACTACAGAATGAGACCCTGTCTCAAGGGAAAAAAAAAATGGCTGGGCATGGCACTCAGTGTAAAGACCTTGGGCTCCAAGTATGTGATGTTCAAATATTTGGGTTTAATCCCCAGTACAAAAAAATTAAATGTTTAATAAATTCTGCACTTTATTTTTTATCTCAGAAGCTCCTTATACTTGTTTCACACCTCATAAAAGTTCCAGTATCCAGCCCGAACTCTATTTTGTTCTTCTCTACTATATACATCTCACAGTATTATGTACAATAATCAAGCCATAGAAAAAATCTAAGGAATATGCACTAGATTGTTGGTTATCTTCAAGCATTAGGCTACAAAGGGCTCTCGGTTTTAAAATCATACATTTATAACACATGGCAATATTTCAAAATAAGTATTTTCTTTGAACAGAAAGGAAAAAAGGTATTTTAATCCTCAAGATGCAGTGAAGATTCAGGTGGAAAACAAGAAAAAAAATTATACTTTTTAGTGTATACATGGCCGAAAAAATCAAATTATATGCACTGCCATTAAGTAAAAACCAAACTGTATGCACTGCCATTAAATAAAAATACAATTGTTTGTATTGCCATTAAAAGGCAACAAGAATGTAAAAATAGAGATTACACATGAGGCATCATATCTATTTTGTTGATAATGTGCACAGCAAAGATAAATCAATTAAACGCTACGTTAGTTCTCTACATTATTCTCAACTTTTTCTGCATTATTAATTTCATCGTCTTCTGTGTCCTGTTCCCAGATAGTCAATAATCTTATCTTCTCCAGATGCTCAAATATTTTCCTCCAACACTGTAACCTCACCTAAAATCCCCAAATCTCCAAGTCTTTCCTCTATGTATTGGAGTCTTCCACCACAACTCATGCTCTTTCCTCTAGGACTCTACACCACATGAAGGAAAGAAGCTCGGGGCCTTCCCTCTGAACTACACCACCCCCACACCCAAGTTTTTAGTTTTGATTCTGAGACAGTCTGTCATTAAACTGCTACATTGCCCAGGCCTTGCTCAGAACTGAAATCATCCTGCTTCAGCCTCCCGGGGGGATGAAACCATAGGCTTGCACTACCATGCTCAGCTAAGAACACACATTGTTTGCAAGTACTCATGTAACCTTTTTCAACATAGCCTATATTCATGACATAAAACAAACTGAATAAATTCTAAAGGAATTGAAATCATACATAGTATGGGTTCTCTAAACACAATGAAATCAAACTGGAAATCAATTAACTTCAAATTAAAGACAAAAAATTCTCTGAACACCTGTAAACCTAAATAATTGACAGGAAAAAGAGGAGTCTTGTGGGAACTTAAAATACTATAAATTGAATGGAAATTTAAAAATTCAACATATCAAAGTTGATGGGCTATGTCTACAGCAGCACCGACAGAGAAATTTGTAGTGTTACAATGCATAATTACAAAAAAAATGTTAAATAAATAATTTAAGTGGCCATTTTTAAAAAATTGATTTTCTTTAAAGTGCAAAACAACTGCAGAAAAAATAAAGAATAGAAGCCAAAAACAAAGGAATTGAAAGCAAGAAAAGTATAGGAGAAAAAAATCATGAAATAAAGACAAAGTTCACCAAAAGAATCATCTTTGGCATGAGTGACAAAGAGGCAAGAGAGGGTACAAACTCAATCAAGAATGAAAATGAGTGAGGGGCTGAGGCACAGCTCAATGTTTTAAGTGCTTGTCTAGAATACATAGGCCCTATGTTCTATTCCCAGCACCACATTAACCGGGTGTAGTGGCACAAGCCTGTAATCGCAGCACTTAGGAAGTGAAGGGGAAAAGACTGTAGTGATTTCAAGGTGAGCCTGGGGTACAGAGTGAGCCCAGGACAACAGAGCAAGTTGTGGACTACAAAGCAAGACTCTACCTCAAAGAAAGAAAGAAAGAAAGAAAGAAAGAAAGAAAGAAAGAAAGAAAGAAAGAAAGA